>CAUYSK010061588.1:0-42864 GCA_963575035.1 Avahi laniger | reverse complement strand
CATGTGCCACCATGCCCGGCTAATTTTTTCTGTATATTTTTTAGTTGTCCAATTAATTTCTTTGTATTTTTTTAGTAGAGATGGGGTCTCGCTCTTGCTCAGGCTGGTTTCGAACTCCTGAGCTCAAACAATCCGCCCGCCTCGGCCTCCCAGAGAGCTAGGATTACAGGCGTGAGCCACCACGCTCTGCTCTTGGGTAAGCAGAATCTTTCAAAAGCAAAGTGTCTAAAAGACAGCCGTGTTGTCCAATATGATGGCCACTAGCCACACGTGGCTGTTGAACACGTCAAATGTGGCTAATTCCTATTGAGCTAAGCTGTAAGCGTAAACTACACACCAGGTTTCAGAAACTTAGTATAAAATATGAATATCTCATTAATAATTTTATATTACATGTTGAAATGATACTGTTTTCAATATATTGGGTTAAATAAAATATTTTATTAAAAGTCATGTCAACTATTTTTTTTTCTTTTTACCATGGGGACTAAAACCTTTTAAATTACATTATATGGGTCACATTATATTTCTGCTGGAAGTGCTAGTTCAGAGTGAGAGATTTCCGGGTGGTAAAAAGGCTAGGACTTGCTCTTCATTTTGCAGATGAGCACAATGAGATCAGAGAGGTTAAGCCACTGGTTCCAGATCACACAGCAAGTTGGTAGCTGAGCCAGGAGTGGGCCAGTATGCTTTCCATCACCAAAAATGGCCAAAGGATCATAGCAATTTGTTTTACCTGGAGTCTGTAAAATTTCTGCTTTGGGTCAAAGCCAAGAATACTGTGTAGACTATTAGCAGTTTTCCAAGGCAAAAGTGCCAAGGTGTATCAACCCAGTATCAAATCCAACCAAAAATATATTAAATTAGAGAAAAGGAGGAACAAAAGGAAAGAAAAAAACAAAAAAAAGCCTGCCTGTAAAGGACCTAGTGAGCAATCTCAGTTTTCATCCTTGAACAGATTCTTTTTACCCTAACACGGAACATTAATTCCTGGAGAAAAGCACAATAAGAAAACATTTACAAGGAGTCCAGCCCTCATCCGTCTTGTTTTTCCCTTCAGCCCAGCAAGAGTCTCTTTAACAAATACCCATTAAGAGATTAAGCCTAAGAATAAATTGTTTCTTAGTCCCCAGGCAGTTCATTTGACATCATTTTCATAGGATTAGGTACCCCAACAATATGGGTTTCACATGGGGCTGTATTAATACTATATAATATGATTCTAAAAAGTTCTAATTTTTTCAAAATCTTGAACTAATAAGACTTTATTGTGGCTCATAATCATAATAATGTTTCACCCACAAATGAGCTCTTTCTTTTGCTGTCACAGTGTGTAACCAAACCCAACAATTCTGCCTTTAAAAAAAAACGTAAAAAGTGGTCTATGAAGTATAGGGACACCGTGGAGCACGTGAGGAATTGTATAACTGAACGGAAAGGAAACTTCGTATCTCACGTGTTCATTTCTTGGTCTCTGGCTTTGAGCCATCATTTCTCCTCTGATAACTTTATTCGGTTTTTATAATTATTGTTATTATGTATGGAGTTTAAAGTACCTATCAATTCTGTAAGATTTGTTACAAAAACCTTCAGTGCCTCCACGCTTGATTTCCTTTTGCTTCTCTGCTTACCAGCGACAGCCACTTTCAAATCTTTTAACTGATTCTTTTCCCATTTACGTCCAGTTCTTTAATCACGTGCTCATGTTGTTACTTTCTCATTTTTCAGTCCTAAACATTATTGTCATTATTTCACTGTTAAAGATGACAGTTTTTCCCTTTTGCCCCTTCCACCTCCCATAGAAGCACTGTAGTAATAAATTTGGACAGGGCAATATTTAATGTTTGCATGTTATAGTTAGATACATGCATAAGTGCAATATTTAATGTTTGCATGTTGCAGTTAGATACATGCATAAGTGCAATATTTAATGTTTGCGTGTTATAGTTAGATATGTGCATAAGTACAATATTAATGTTTGCATGTTGTAGTTAGATACATGCATAAGTGCCATATTTAATGTTTGCATGTTAGATACATGCATAAGTGCAATATTTAATGTTTGCATGTTGTAGTTAGATACATGCATAAGTGCAATATTTAGTGTTTGCATGTTGTAGTTAGATACATGCATAAGTGCAATATTTAATGTTTGCATGTTATAGTTAGATACGTGCATAAGTGCTATTTGACACTGAGTCACATACTCTATTATGGTTATTCTTCCTTTCCAGTCACTTTTTGTTTTCCCAGGAGTTAATGACTGTGGTGCTTTTACAGTGTGCTTATTGTTTTAATGTCCTTAGTGCTTAGTTTTTATGTATTTATTGCTAATTCAGACTCCCTGCCTCGCCCTCCTCTGAAGAGTTTCAATGCGATAGGTGTTATAAACGTTGAAGCAAGGGCCTTCCGCCTGCTCCAGCCTGGGCCTCCGTTTGGTCCCCAGCTGGGACCTTTCTTTACTTTACCTCTCCTTGGAGTGTGAGTCCCTTTCCTGAATTCCATGCTTTCCTCTTAGTTTATTCTCTGGTTTTAGCGGAGGACAATTTCCAATGTCCTTGCATGTCTGGAAAATATCTTTATTCTTTCCCCATGCTTGATTGATAATTCGACTTGAGTATATGATTCAAAACAGGGAATAATTTTCTCCCAGAATTTTAAAGGCGTTGCTCCACTGTATTTTCCTTCGGTGCCACTGTTAAGAAGACCATGACATTCTGATCCTCAGTCCTTTGTGTGAAACTTTTTCTGTGTGTTTGCTTATTTGTCCTCTAAAATTGCTAACCCCCAGGCCACGGACTTGTACCAGTCCGTGGCCGGTTAGGAACTGGGGCTCACAGCAGGAGGTGAGCGGCAGGTGGGCAAGCGAAGCTTCCTCTGTGTTTATAGCCGCTCCCCATCGCTCACATCACCGCCTGAGCTCCGCCTCCTGTCAGATCAGTGGCGGGATTAGGGTCCCACAGGAGCCGAACCCTACCATAAGCTGCGCATGCAAGGGATCTAAGTTGGGCACTCCTTGTGAGACTCTAATCCCGCCACTGAGCTGACAGGAGGCGGAGCTCAGGCAGTGATGCTAGCGCTGGGGAGCAGCTGCAAATACAGATTATCATTGACAGAGAGGTTTGACTGCACAATAAACGTAATGTGCTTGAATCATCCTAAAACCACCATCCCAACCCCCGGTCCATAGAAAAATTGTCTTCTGTGAAACCGGTCCCTGGTGCCAAAAAGGCAGGGGACCACTGCTCTAAAAGCATTTGTATCTCTCAAGTTCTGCGGTTTCACGGTCACGTGCTTTGTCTGGGTCTGTGCCGATCCACTAACACTCTTTCAGTCTGGACGTTCATTTCCTTCCGTTCTGGGAAATTTCCTCCCCTGTTTTCTCTGTTCTTTCTCTGGAACTCCCACTGTTAGGATGTGTTGGTCCTATAGTTTTCTTACCTTTTCTCTTTTGTTTTCCATCTGCTTGTATTTTAAGCTCCTTTTTGGGAGATTCCACAGCTTTTCCCCTACATTTCTATGAGTTTCTATGTTTGACATCACACCTCTAATATTCAGGTGCTCTCTTCATGTTCTTGACTTGTTCCTAATTTCGGCATCATGTTCTTGTTTCATAGTTGCAATATCTTCTTTTATTTCTCTAAGGATAATAATGTTTCTTTTTTTCTTTCCCTGAATTGTCTGTTCTCTCCAAGTTGCCTTTTTCTGGTTTGATTTTTGTTTTGTTCTCTGCCTTTTATACTCAAATGTCTGGTGATCCCTGCCTATCTGCTCATCTTTTAAGAGTTGGTGGAGCCCTACGGCACTGTTTGGAAGTGCTGTGTGCATGGTGGACTTACCTCCAGAGTGACCTACCCACACGTTCCTTGGGATACCGTTGGGTGAATATCTCCAGGTCTTTTGTCTTTGGCTACTTAGATCCCCAGAGATGATGACTCTGTCCTGGAGGGGATGAGTCTAGCTGCCAGCCTCCTGGGAGCACAATGGGAGAAGAAGAGGTGGGGAAGGTCTTGGCGCTCAACCTATACATGTTCTTTTAACCCTCCATATATAAACTTTCAGTTGCAACTAGTCATTTTGGTACCAGCTCTTCCTCATGTGGCTGCATTTTACTCTCTCTCTCCAGAGCATAACCTTCTATTTTGCCAAGATAGGGGAAGAGCAGTGACTTGACAATCCAGATTTCCAGATGTAACTATTGCCACCAGTTCCCAGTCCGTCTGGGGGTTCTGCCGTGTAAATCTGGCTATTTCACAGCTTTCCTTACTGCGAGTTTAGAATTCCACTTTCCTGTATCTGCTAAGTAAATTGTCACCGGTTCGTCTGATTTCAGGTTTCTGGTTGGTTTTTTTTTCTTTACTCTCCCCACCTCCACTCCATCTCTTGTCCTGGTGTCTTTCCCTTGTGGGCTTGTGCCTTCTTAAAAATCTCTTTACTGGTATTTTAGAGGAGTTAGGGGAAAGAAAACAGTGCTAAAATTAACTTCCTCCTCTGATGAATTTCGACAGCCTCTCTACTATAGGGAGATTGTCCAAAATACGCGTGTTCTTGTGTATGTCGAGCTAGAGCTTCTCAGGAGGAAAACTCTTTTTCCACTGAAATTGTTATAACTATTGATAATTGCTTTACCCTTAGACAAGTGCAACTTCTGTCCCATGTGTTGCCAATGGAGAATTCCTATAAGGTGCTGCTTAAGGGACAGGTAGTTGTAGCTTTGTATTATTTCTGTGTCTGATTGAGGGAAACATTGTTACATCTCCTTTTTTATAAGAGATTCATGGAATAATCAGGATAAAATCCAGTTAGTTAGGTTTTTGTTTTGTTTTTACACCAACTCCTTATAATTCAATAAAGAAATCAATATATGAATTAATAAATTAGTTAATACATGGAAAGCTCTTAGATCCGTGACTGATACATAGTACTGTGTAAGTATTAATTGCTAGTTATATACTGTTATTTTTGTAATACTTTAAAATTTTCCAAGAATTATTTCTAATGGTTCTCAAACCCAGCTGCACAACAGAGTCACCTCATTATCTTTGAATAAAAAAATCTTTTTCCCACCTTGGACCTACTTAATCAGAATCTCTAGAGGTGGGTTCCAGTTACATAACACAATAGAGCTCCAATTTTCTGGAGAGGAGGTAAGAGAGACATTTCAAGAACCACTTGGAGGAGGAGGTCAACATCACTGATGGAATTTAGCATGTATTTTGGTAGTTGAGGAAGGCAGCCACACAGCGAGGTGCCAGCTCTGAGAGCTAGTGTGAAAAGCAAAGTCTACGTACACTGCAAATAGATAAATATATATGTGTATAGTATAAATCTATACATATAGCCTGGAAGCCAAGGCACTCTACCTGGCCCTCCTTCTGTACAGAATATTTGGGCAATGTGCTGCCTCCTTTCTTTATGATGTTTTGCCCCTTCATTTAAATCATATTTTGCCTGGATAGGAGGATTAGCAGAAGAGGTTGTGTGGCTTTGCATTAGTTCCTGCTCTCTCAGGGAAAGACGTTTTTGAAGTGTTGGCTGGACTCAGATAAGCATTTACTTTAGACAAAATCCACACTCCTGAAAGGGACCCACATGACTCTAAGATGGATTACATTTAAATTAATCCTTGTTCAGAGTCAGGGCTCATCTGCTAATGGGGTTCAGTTTTCATTCCTCTACTGTAGAACCAAACAACCCTTATTGGAAGTTGAACTAGGGGGAGAAAATGTAGGAAATAAAAAGCATTAAATTTTATTTCCATGTAAGTGACTCAGAAGACTCTAAATGGTTATTTTATTTGAGAATTAATGGCAATTCTTTAACTAAAACAGTGTTGGAAGAATAATAGAAATCTTAGTTGAAGGGACTAGGGGAAGGATGTGAGATGCAAAATTGCAAAAAATGCGAAAATATAAAATTGTAGAATGATAAAGTCCACCTACTCTAATATTTATGTCTTAAAGTTTTTAATGCTTCTAAGGAATATATTTATTTATAATTAAAAAATTAATACTGATATTCTCTCTATACCCTAGTGCTGGAATGATACCAATATTGTTGGTTTTAATGCCAGAGATTTCAACTAGTACAATAACAATAGCTAACACCATGTGCTAGGTGGCCGATACTGTCCCAAGCACTTTACATTTAATCCTCACAGCAGCCCTTTGAGAAGATTCTACTATCACCCCCAATTCAAGATGAGGAAACTGAGGCACAAGAGGCTATCTTGCTAATAAGTGTTGGAGTCCCCCGTTTACTTAACCACTCAGCTGTACTGCTCTGTGCTGGTTACCATAGTTGCTGGACCAACGGGACTTGATGTTCTGGGCTGGGTAGGGCTATAGAAGATGTTTTAGACAGAATCCAAGGAAGCCATACTGTTCCTTCCACACACTGCCCCATTCAAAACCAATAGTAGCTCTAGCAATGGTCATTAGGAAAGATGAGGCTCAGAGAACTCAAGTAAGTTAACCAAGGCCACATAGATGAACAGTGGCTGTCACCATCAGCCAGGACTCAACCATGCTGGGATTCCAAAGCCAGCGAAATGCCTCCCTTCTTCTCTTAGGATTAACTCTTGCCCTATTTTGCCGCTCCGGAGGCAGGAAAGAAAGGTGAGGGATGAATAGGTACCTCTACTCACAGTTGCATAGGGCTACATGACTCTTAGTCTATTTCCCAGGCATAAACCCGGCTGCCTGGCAAATAAAGCCAGGAAGGCAGTTCTCCTTTTGTGCATGGAAGAAAACACTTTTGCTTCAGCAGCCGAGGATTGTGCCCACCAACTCTGTTGATTTTCCTCCCCCCTTTTTCTTTTTTTTTCTTCATCAAAAACATGAATGCTGAGATCATCCCGGAGAAATCTAGAATAAATACCATGAGAAAATGGTCCCTCTGGAAGGCGTCGTCTTGTTCTCCTGCTGTTTGTAAATGTGAAAAGCTCAGCAACCGGGCAGCTGGATGGTATAAATATAGCCCACGGCATGACGGCCGCTGGGTCCTGCTTTCTTAGAAGCACAATGGGAGCCCACGGAAGTCAGGGAAGGAGCGGCAAAGCCCGGTCCATCAGTCAGCCTCTCTCCCTCGCCCCCTCCATCCCGGACCTTAGCGTGGGTGTGAGGATGGAAGCGGCTCTAAGAGTGCACTTAAAATAGCTCTTGGAACTGGACACTGACTAAGCTCAAAGTCAGGGAAGATGCTTGCTATAAACCTGACCTCCGCCTGACCCTTACCTGGGGCTATCTGGACCATTCTGGTCACGATCTCAGGGGCACGTGCTTTCTCATTTCAGCCTCCTGGGCATAAGCAGGTTTTCCAGCGTGAGCGCCAGGCGTGTGGCGCCTCTCTGCTGCCTCCGTACTCAGATATCTTGTTCGAACTAGACTCAGCTGTCTAAAGCCTAGCGATTAAAAATAGCCTCCCGGTACTAGCTGTGAAATGGGGGAGATAGCAGAGAGGTCAGCTTTTCTCAAGGCACCTCTCAAACCTGTGGCTTTCATTGCACCTGAGTGTTCAGTCTCTTGAGGTTATTTTTGTTTTGTGCTATCGTTGCCCCGTTTTTATGGCTGTGCAAGGTAAAACAGTCACCTTAGATTTGTATCAGTATCACTAGGAGTCTACATTTTGGCAGGAGAAAACCATTATTTTACCTCGTGGTTCCCAGAAATAAATTGTGTCTAGTTATCTTTCCATACGGACATCAACGGGATTTGCTATTGAGACATACATTTATTTGTTTTTTCTTTCCCATTCGGTGGTAAATACTTCAAAGAAGAGAACCATGTCCCTTCCTTTCATTGTAAGTGCCCACGAAACTTAATAAATCATCCCACACATCTTCATGTGTTTGGTGACTGCTGAACTGACCGAACAACCTTTCTTTGGTGTCCACGGCACTCCCTTAGCAAGTGCTATAAATCCTGTGATATTCGCCTCATATTCCATTGTTTAAGGTCTGTGTTCAACAGTAACCTGAGTACTCGGTGTGTGCTTTTAATTGTTTCGTTGGATGTGAGTTACATCTATGAATTTTTCCTAAATCTCTAAGATTGCTTCCCTCAAACTGAAGCTCAGAGTATATTTGTAAAAATAAAGTAGGAGCTATTATTCAGTTAAATGAGAATATATTTAAAATAGTAAATATATTCATTTATTTATTTATTTGAGACAGAGTCTCACTCTGTTGCCCTGAGTAGAGTGCCGTGGCGTCAGCCTAGCTCACAACAACCTCAAACTCCTGGGCTCAAGCGATCCTCCTGCCTCAGCCTCCCGAGTAGCTGGGACTACAGGCACACACCACAACGCCCGGCTAATTTTTTCTATTTTAAGTAGAGACGAAAGTCTCGCTCTTGCTCAGGCTGGTCTGAAACTCTTGACCTCAAGTGATCCTCCCACCTCAGCCTCCCAGAGTGCTAGGATTACAAGCATGAGCCGCCACACCTGACTAAAACAGTACATTTAAACATGGATAAATTAGGGAAAGCCCTGAAGTTGAAGAGCTTGGGGCTCTGACATTCTGCTGGAGGCCGGAGTGCCCCAGCACAGGGCCTTCGTCACCAAACATCCTGCCTCCAATTCTGTCCTTGGAACTGGTGCCCAGTTAGCAGGAGAGCACCAGCTGTTCTGGCCTTGATGCTTGGTGGGGAGGGAGCAGAACCCTCCAAGGAAATAAGGCCAGGAAAGCCGAAATGAACATATTGAGTTACAGTCGGGAGCCATTGCAGATTATATAGCGCTTTAATGATTGATTTCCTAAAAACCATTCAGGTAGTCTTTGAGAGTCAGCTTATCACTTATTGGGGGTTCTCCAAGGCTTCTGGACATACTTATTTTACAATTACATCTCTAGCCACAGATGGCATAGGCCAAACCCACCCATCTTCTAGAGAATAGGTGCAGTTGCCAGGCATATAAAAAGGCAGTATCGTACAGTGGGTAATAGCCTTCAAATTCTAGCTCTGCCACTTCCCACTTCCAAGTAACTTGGAAGGTTACTTAGCCTCTCTAAAGACCATAAAGAACAGGATTAATAATGCTAGTGCCCACTTCATAGGGTTGCTCTAAGAAATAAAGGACAGCATAAATGTAAGACACTTAGCGCAGTGTCTGGGACACAGTAAGGACTCAGTCAATGTTGGCTAAGATAGGAAGAGGTTCCCACCCTTATCTGTTAGCTCAACTTCAAAAAGCAAAATAATGTTGTGAATTTGATCTGAGTGGCCACAGCAAATCCATTCCCTTGGCCGATGATGCTCAAATTACCTTGGCTACATTCTTGAGATCTTTCCCTTTGCCTCTGAATGAAGCATCCACTTTATACAGATAAAATGCAAACACCTCAGCCTCTAGTTCAGCCGCTGTCGGGTAGAGCAGGAAAGCACTTATAAGCCAGCCTCAAGTCAAAGGGGCTAGTTGCGATGCATTCAGGACGAGAGGCTAGATTGAGTTTTAGGCTTTTATACACACACCACAAAGGAAAGGAAAAAAACACATCACACTAAACCATCCTCTGGTCCTTGGCTAAGATTCATATTCCCCTGTTATACAGCAGCCTCATTACATTCATCATTTTATCCAGCCCTCACCACAACCCATGAGCTGGAGGGGCGTCATCCACCATCTACAGATGAGGAAACTGAGGCTCGGTGAGCTGAGATGACTTGCCCAGGGGGGATTGAGCTAGTAGATGGCAAAGTGAGTATCGGAGCCCAGACCTTCTGACTCCCAACCCAGTGAGGTGGGAATAAAACAGTGGAAACAACCCTGCAACCCTCCCAAGGTGTTAATGGGCATTAAAGTCCCTGACAGGCTTAAAGGCGGCACCTACTCTTCGTCCTCATTTACCCCCGAAAGCAGAGCTGTCGCTGTGTCATGCCCATGGCAGACGCCAAGGCTGTGCATTGGCAGCTTTTCTCTTTCCTTTGTTTTAAGATGTTGACGAGCACTGAGGGATGATTTCTTGAAGTAGAGCCTTAGTTCCTTTTTCTTCTTGAGAAGTATTGAGACATCCTTTCTTGAATGGAAGATGCCTTTTCTCCTGTAAGGAACCTAGAAATAATCTGTTAGTCCTTTGCTGTGATGTTCCTAACAAATGTAAATCATGCCATCATAGAGCATAGTTTTTAAGAGGCCATTCTTTCAAACACCATTTTTTTTATTATTCGTAACTGTGCCGAGCACTAGTCTGGCCACTGGGAACACACAAATGAAAGATTATTCTCTTTAAGAAATCCACAGTTCCGGCCGGGTGCAGTGACTCACACCTGTAATCCTAGCACTCTGGGAGGCTGAGGCGGGCGGATCATTTGAGCTCAGGAGTTCAAGACCAGCCTGAGCAAGAGCGAGACCCCGTCTCTACTAAAAAAAAAAAAAAAAAAAATAGAAATTAGCTGGACAACTAAAAATATATATATAATATAGAAAATATATATATATAGAGAATATATATATATATATATATATATATATATAGAAAAAATTAGCCGGGCATGGAGGCGCATGCCTTTAGTCCCAACTACTCAGGAGGCTGAGGCAGAAAGATTGCTCCAGCCCAGGAGTTTGAGGTTGCTATGAGCTAGGCTGACGCCACGGCACTCACTCTAACCAGGGCAATAGAGTGAGACTCTGTCTCAAAAAAAAAAAAAAGAAGAAATTCACAGTTTCCCACTTCAGCTGTGCCCGCAGAGTCAGGGTCATTAGGGAAGTTTCGGGATCAGAGCATGGAGAAAGGCCAGGACTGCCAGTCATCAGTGAGTGTGGAAGGGAGGCAGGCTGTGCAGCTGGGACTGGCACCCGGTACTCACCTTAGAAACATGAGCTCAAGTTGCAGATAGCAGAAACCCAGCCATAGAAATGGGGGTTCAGTCATAGGACTTCTGCTACTGAGAAGGACTGAAAGAGCCGGGTGGGGAACAAAGATAGGGACCCCATTTTATCAAAGGCTTCAGGTGGCAGGGCAAGGCAAGGGCACGGTAAAGCCAGTAGCAGGAGCGACTCTACTTATTCCCCGAACCACTGGTCCTAGTCTTCCTCTTGATAAAGGGCAGGATTGGTCCTGGCGTCAGGGTGGAGCTGAACTTTCAGTGGGAGTGGGTAAGTAAGCCTAGTGGGAAAGGTTATAGGGCCAGAGGAGCAGACAGCCAAGCATCTCACTACAGCTAAAACCCAAGTGAAATAAATAGGACTAATATGATGCACAGATCTCTCATAATGGAGAAAATGGACATTCCAAGTTTTGTGATTTGAAGGAAAGGATTTCAGTTCGGTGGATTCTGTAGGCTATGTTTCTAGATTACTAGAATGCTCACGATACAAGATAGTTTTGTGTGATCAGTTTGTAGATGTGATAGTAGAAACAAAAGAAAATTCCCTTAGTTTGCATTACCATATAAGGATAAGATTTCAATATTATCTTTCCAAAAAATACTTAACAGCTATCTATTATGTGTCAGGCACAGTCCTTTGTACTGGGGTTCCAAAGACAAGATAGTCCTTGCCCTCAAGGAACTTGCCATTCCTGGAGGAAAATGGGTACATTACCAACAAATTAGAACACAGGGTCGCTGGCCCACAGAAGAGAAGCAGCAGACTTAGGAAAGGAGAAAGTATTTAACCTGGATCAGGAAGGAAAGTTAAAGAAGGGTCCAAGGAAGGCAAGCAGAGGAGAAAATGCATGATTTGTTCTATAAATGACAAGAAGCTGGTGGGTGTGGTTAATGGGAGTGGTAGAAAATGAAACTGGAAATATAGGCCAAAAGTGCTAATCTGAAGAATTAAATTTCACCCCAAATCAATGGGCAGCCATTGAAGGGTTTTAGGCAGGGAAGTTGTGCGCTGAAGGATGGGTTAGAAGACAGGAGGCAGAAAGGCCAGTCGTGAGGGAAAATGACGCCGGAAATGCCCTAGTCCTTGCATTTTTCTCATACCAGCTATTGTAGCTTCTGAAACTGGAGACTCACCTATACAGAAGCAACACAAATGTAAAATACCAGCTTGCGAACCACATGGGAGAGATTGAAGTGATTCCATAATGAGAAAGTAAGTTATGTTAGGGCACATGTGTACAGACACTGCAGAAAAGTTTAAAATCTCACTTTGTAGCCATGATATTAATAAAAACCAAAATTTTTGCAATTCATTGTAAATGCTTTGAAGTTGTCCCCTAAAAACCTGCATACTTCACTGTTATAAATAAAATTCCGATGTTGCATAACTATGTGAGCAGTATTCACCTCCTCACATGTTTTAGATCTCTCGAGTTCATTTTGCTAGTATTTGTTTTCCTTTGAGATAAGATTTAATTCAGTCACACTTTCTTCCCCTGACAATAATTGCATTTTTTTTCTTTGTTCCTGAGGTAGCTTTCCCTCAACCGTTTCTTGTTGTTCTTACCCAAGACCCAGTATCTGCCAAAACAAATGTATGTGAGTGATAAACGCTGAGAGGAATGTCTGTTGGACCACAGGAAATTTCCTGTTCAGGAAGAGATCTTGGGAACTTCCTGTGGAGGGGTGCATTGTGGGACTTTTGGCTTCAGGCCCTTGACCACAGCTGCAATTAACTAAAGGCAAAGGGGGAGGAAAGAGGAAGAAGAAGAGACAGCTACCCACAGACGTTTTTAATCCATGTAGCCTGAGGAGAGAATGGGCTGATACAGGTTCAGAATTTTCCAGGTGAACTAAATGTCTAGTACATAACAAGGTCACTGTGCCCAGTCTCCTTGACTGCTACCCATCTTTCACAGCGTCCCAGATGCTTTCTTAGGGTTCCTAAAAACAAGCACTTATCATTATCCATCTGTGTCCTTCTGTCATGAAGTGTCCATGTCCTCTTGAGCCCTCCCCTAATTCACCTCTGGGCCACTGGCTACTGATAGACATGCCTGGGAGTTGGTGATCTTTTTCTGTCCCACGGTTAAGTATGGGGGAGAGAAGAGGAGAACCCTTGGCTCTTTCGCATACCTTCATCTGACTCTAAAAGCATTAAGGAAGTGTTGTGGAATTATATATCATGAAAAACTACATTAATAAATCCAGTTTATAAGCACAGTTCAAACCAACAGGAGACCCATGCATTCTTGCTCCATAGAGCCCTTCAGGAATGAAGTCCTCATTAGTGCCTCATCCCAGCCCCCACCCTTGATCTTCAAACGGGACTCTTCTACTTTGTGTCCAAGCGCCCATCATTGCTTTACAGCGTTCATTCACCGCTTTTATGGAATCCATCTCTGAAGACCAGGGTGGATGTTTGACTTTCAGAATCAAAGTCTCAGCCTGGTGGCAGATTATGTCTGATAATATATGTGACCTTGAGGGGGTCACAGGTGGGGTAGGAGAGGGGAGTGACCATTGAAGGACTTGAAAAACAGCCCAAGCCATTTTCTGGATCTTGAAGAAGTAACCTGACTTTCCTATCCCACCTCCCATCCATCATCCGCCCTACTTCCCATTCCTGCCACCGTCCTGGCCCGTACCTCCCCTACCCGTATCTGGGGCTGATTGCTAGATGCTAATTTATTATTGCATTGTATTAATGGTTACTTGTGTGTCTATATCACCTACTAGAGAGTGACTCCTTGAGGACAGGGCCATGTCTACCACATGGTATGTGCTTAATAAATGCTTGTGAAATTGAGTCAAATTGATTTTAGGGAAAAGTTCCAGGGAGGCCTTTAACATGGGACTTCAATGAAAGACACTTGTGATGTTATGTTGTATGACACCATATTAACCAGGCTGAATGTTGTTGATTGTTATTAAAAACATGTGTCTGTGTGCTCTGCTGACCGTATGTGTATGTTCTCTTCCCTTGTCATTTGGCGTACGTGCTCAATATCACATTTTTCCATTTTCATGGCCTCTATTTCTGCAGAAATTGTGTTTTCTTTTTCTTCACCTTTTCTCTTGCTTCTTTTTTACTCTAGAAACTTGAAATACAGGCCTACTTTTGCAACAGGTCTGTAAACAAAAGGCAATTAATTGTCTTGACCCTTGATATAGTGAGCCCCCCAAATTATCTTGAAAAATAGGGTTCAATTTTTTTATTTACTTTAAATTTGAATTAATTTTTAATTGACATATAGACATTGTGTTTATGGTGTACAATATGATGTTTTGATATATGTATACACTGGAATGGATAGGTCAAGCTAATTAATATCCATTAACTCATATACTTACCATTTTTTTGTGGCGAGAACATTTAAAATCTACTCTTAGTAATTTTCAAATATACAGTACATTATTGTTAACTATGGTCACTATGTTGTACAATAGATCTCCTGAGCTTGTTCCTCCTGTCTAACTGAAATTTTGTACCCTTTGACCTACATCTCCCCAGTCCCTCCCCCGGCACCCAGGCATGATTCTACTCTCTGCTTCTATGAGCTGGATGTTTTTGGATTCCACATGTGAGATCATGCAGTATTTGTCTTTCTGTGCCTGGCTTATTTCACTTAGCATGATGTGTTCCAGGTTAATCTATGTTTTGAAGCAAGCGATGGTTCACATTTGAAAATATTCCTTAAGAGTATGGGACCAGTTGTTCATTGGAAAGAATTAAAAAGGCAGAATATTTTGCAGCAAACATTTTCCGAGAGTTTCTACATAATATGAGGCTTAGTCTACCCTCTAAAGTAGTATACTTACATTATGGTTTTAAAAATAAAAGCAAAACTACAAGTGAAGCAAAAAGTAAGCTGTGTTCACTGAAAATTTGTCCTCACTCATCCATGTGACTTTGCTTTTACATGATTCTGAGGAGACTCCCAGCATCAGGATGGCAAATATGCGGACAGAGAAACACGAATTAACTGGAAGAAAACAAAATAGACCTCTCAGCTGACCTTTTTTTTTTTTTTTTTTTTTACCCCTGACCTTGGCCTTTAGAAGAAAAAGGCAAAATTAAAAGAAAAAAAAAAAGTTATCTGATTTAGTTTAAGAGGCAACTCTCTGACTCTGGCCCAGGGCCGTTGGGCCTATTTCTTTCATTTTGAAAATGTTTCCTAATGTTGGAAAAATAAAAGCTTGTTTAATCAATCTTGATGTAACCCAAAAATCCAAGTAATCAGACTGTTCGATTTCTATAGCGTTCTGGTGAGCGCAAGTACAGCTTGTGCTCGGTTCAGTTCGGATTGTCTTGACACAGCCTGGGAAACACAACGGTCCTCAGCAGGACGCACCTAACTGCTGTGCAGATAACGTACATCGTGCAGGCATTGCAGGAGTGAAGACATTGCTGTAGTTAAGCTGCTAGTGCAGTTTACTAGTATCAATGTCATGTATTAATCTGTCTTGTTCAGTCATCGCAATGCCGCTTGGTGCACAGGTGAGGAGACAGACTCGGATTGGTTAAGGGTGGAGGTCGCCCAGCAGAACCTGCATCTGCATTAGGTCTTCTCTCTGCAAGTTCAGTGCGACCAGGGGGTGAAAGCCAACATGTGCCAGTTAGTAAGCAATTTTCTGACAAACCCAAGGCCAAGGGAAGTAAGATAACTTCTTTGTTCCCCTGCATTTCTTCCTATGCTGTCTGGCCCTCAACCCCCGGCCACCTTCGAGCTACTCACACCCACACCGGCTCAGCCGCAGGCTCTGCAGTTTCCATAGGTCGGGGCGGGGAACTCTTTGTTTGTGCACTGAGAGCTTCCTCACAGGAAATTTCCTGTGATGGAAACTCCGGGAAACTTCCTGTTGGTTAAGCCACTGCAGGGGGCTGATAACATGAACCACTTAAAACCTCCCAACCTCAGCTCCTGAAGAGGATGGGGTGGTCCTTGCCTGCTTTCTCAAGGGCTGGGAAGGCAAGAAAGTACAAGTGTACAGAAGCCTCAGGATTCTCTCTTGGGTGGTATATTCCAGAAGCTAAAAGCTCCAGCTGTGACCAGCAGGTTCTTCTAGAAGATCAGCCCTCATGGTTAAATGGCCTGCTTAGGTTTCTACTGAGAATGGTATCTGCTGGGACATACTGTCTGTATGCATTAATAGGGCTTTGGAAACCATCTCAAGGTTCTAAGTCTGATTCTTTCTACATCATTTAAAAACATATTCCTGTTACATTACTCTCCATTGGTATGGGTTTATGAGCACTGCAAACATTTATTTTTAGCTATCACTTATGAACTGGTGATTTTAATTAATCCTTGTCATTGTCAGACATGGTTGACTATGTACCACGTGGGTCACTTAGCACCAAGTGTAAATCATCTGGGGCATGTATCACAGGACAACCAATCTTAAGTCATAGCACAAAATTCCCAAATAGGCTCTATGATCATTTGACCTAGTCTGGACCTCTAGTGGATTATTTGTTGTTGGCCAGCCCTCCACCAAAGATAAATTATTCCTAAATCATCCCTTAGGGTCTAACTCAGCTTTGAATGTCTCCAATGTTGGGAATTCTATAGGTTCCCGTAGCAGCTCTCAGAGCCCAGCACATAGTTCAAAAGTTGGTAGCCTGAATTTTTCCTAGTGACCTGTAAGCCCTGCCCTTGTGTAATAAAAATATTCTACCCTTTGTCCTCTTTCTGTGCATTCCCGTGTAGCTAGACAGTTACTTCAATGGCCTCTTTTAATCACTTGACTAGCCCCAAGTCCGTCTCTCTGCAAGTTTCTTAATAGGTGTTGTTTTCCTGCTTTAGGGGTTAATGTAGCCTTTCTTTCTAAAATGCACTAGATTTACTGGAAGCTTCAGCCACTCTCTCCAAACGTTTGCTACGGCTTAGTGTTCTTTCTTGCTTCGTGTATAGGAAATGATCATTTCAGCATCAGAGTGAATCAGTGAACTGGATATATCTTTAGGTGGGTTTTGTGGTTGTATTCCTGGTCCACTTAGCAAATCAGGGAAGAATGAAAGAAATTATACTTAACCAGGAAGAAGTTTGTTGACTGATAAGAAGTCTGCTTGTTAGACTCCTAAAAGACAGAGACCATTATTCAGCTGTGTTTGTATCCACAATGTTTTATAATTTGGGGGCACATCATCTCAATACACATTTGTTGAATGAATCCTAAAAGTCAAAAGGGAGCAGGTTATTGGACTTGGTTTGTTTCTAGAACACATAAAAATTGT
The DNA here is from genome assembly GCA_963575035.1 of Avahi laniger. Classification (NCBI taxonomy): domain Eukaryota; kingdom Metazoa; phylum Chordata; class Mammalia; order Primates; family Indriidae; genus Avahi; species Avahi laniger. The sequence goes on along the minus strand of CAUYSK010061588.1, from coordinate 25,797 downwards.
GAATTTTTTAAACTTATTTGTAAGAATATGCTGTCCTTGTGAACTGAGTATTGATCTTCAAAATGGTGAGTTATTAATGATGAGTAATGCTACACGTAATGTACTTAGGAAGGCTAGGAAAAATATTTTTGTAAAAACACCTTGGGATAAACTTTAAATATGAAAATGCAGAGCAACGATTTAGTTTGGAGTATTTAGAAGAAGAAGAAGAATAGGGCCTGTCTAAATTTTTTGCAGTATGATTACTTCTGGTTTTACATTTGATTTTATATTATAGAATGGGATTAGCTGGAATGTGTTATAAATGGTGAGAAGCTGTCATTGTAAACATCAATTAGCACCATTTGTCTACATAAGAATAATTGCTGTTTTCAGTGCATACTTGCTCTAAAATACATCACAGTGATGTCATAATGTTTGTAGGGTAAGCCAAGATATTTATTTTTACTATTATTGTTATGTCATCATCTCATGCTCTTCATCAAAATTGTGTTAAAATACTTTGGGAATCTAGGTATCGTCATCTGTTTTGTAAGTCTCATTAGCGTAACAGAAAGGACCAAGGGCTCTGGACTCTCTGACCTGATTTCTAGTTCTATTTTTACTGTTCTGTAAATTCTTCCAACAGATTTTTATTGGGTGACTACTGTATACTGTGAGGTGCTAGTAGGTGCATACAGCGTAGTAGGGGAGATGAGCACTTACCAAGGAATTAACACCAGCTATGCAGTACATTTCCTACACAGCGACTAGAGTAATCTATTGTAAAATATAAATCAGATTGTGCCACTTCCCTGCTCCAAAACCTCCACTGACTTCCAGTTACATTGAGAAGCATTCTCTGTATGAAATGTCAGGCCATGTACCATCTGGACCCTATAAAGGTCTCCACCCTCATTCTTTGTCACCTTTTGTTGTCCTTGTCCCTCTTCAGCTATGCTGATCTTCTTGCTATTTGTGGAACACTCCAACTTTGTTCCCACCCCAGGACCTTTGCATTTGCCGTCCTTCTGCCTATAAAGCTGTTTCTCCAGATATTCCCTCATCATATTCTCTTACCTTATCCAGGTCTCTGCTTCAATAGCACTCTGTAGAGAAGCTTCCCCGACAGCACTATCCGAAATGGCACCTTCTTTCACTCTCTCTCCATCCCCTTTTCCCTGCACTGTTTTCCTTCTTAACAACTTTCACATCCTACTTTGTAATTTTTTTTAATTGGATGGTGACTCTTAATTATCTATGCAAAATGGCAGTTCTGTGTGCACAGGGGGGGCTTGATGCCTGGTGGGTCCAACTATAGGGTAATTGGATGGGGGCCTGGCTGCCTCATGGAGAACGCCAGAAGTCTTTTCTTTTCGGCTAGTCAGTTTACCCAAAAACAAATCCTATGATCTCCTGCTTGGAAGGAGCCAATATGGGATGGGGCTTGATCCTTTGTCATTCATTATGCAGATTTCCACTGAATTCCCCTGTGTTCTGGGATTCGTCACCCTTGCTCTGTCCTGGACTTGGTGCTCTCTGACTCATCCTGATTCCAGCAAGTAAATGTCCTAATCATCTGCTCGGAGGAGCAGTCGCTGGTCTGGGGAAGGGTGGAATACAGACATGCCTCAGACCCTTTGTTGTTAGTTCCTTTGCTCCCTCTTGCCTTCAGAGGCAGTTGGAACCTCCAGTTTCTGAGGGCTTTTGAGGTTCTGTTAGGAAAACCAGTTTGGCTTTTGGTATCTTTCCCTGCAGGCAGATAGAGTTTAGCTTTTCTGCTCTCTTGTCAGATACCAACTGTCCGTCTGCTTTCCATCCTCCAAAACTTTGTGTACCTCTCCCAACTGCCATTGTTTCCTCTCCTATTCCGTTGCCTTGTGGGTTTGTACATTTCTTATTCCTCTACCGTAGTTTAGTGGGACTTCGGATAGGAGTAGGAACGGATAGGCTATGTCTCATTTATTCGGTAGCAAGTAGGGGTAAGTGCGTTGATGTGGCAATACCAGATACTTTGAGAGCAGGAAGTGCAGGGACCTGGTCTCATTGATGGCATACATTTAAGAGGGGACTTAAAAGCTTAGTAGGAGTTAATCGGGTAAATAGGAGGTTGGATTATTTCTGGGAAGGGGAACAGAGTGCCTGAAGGCCCTGAGCCTGGAAGAGGATTTGTTCTACAGGGAATGGAAAGGCCAGCCCTGCTGGCATTGGTGACTTAGCTGTGGAAAACCAGAGCGACATGTTATAGAATTGGAGACAATGTGATAGAATAAGACAGTCACATTAAGGATTTTGGTCTTTATCCTGAGAGCAACAAGCAGCCATGACTGTGTTACCTGTGTAACCTTGACCTCGTTAACTCCTTGTTCTTTTATAAACCAAACACACTAATATCTACCTCATAGAGTTGTGCGCATTAGACGACATCATGTATATACTCTATTGACTTACAACTGTCATGTTTGTTTGCTGAATTCAATCTTCTGGAACAATGACAAGTCACTATAGCCCCTCAGGAGAAGAACGGCATCATCAAGATGTCAAGTTGAGGAATAATCTTTGTGATCAACTGAGTGGAAGGTTTAAAGTAAGAAACAATAGATAGGCATTGTTCTGGGACCCAAAAGGCTACTAACAGGAAAGTTTCAATGGTCCCCACCTCAGACTAAGGTAGACTTTCAAGACGGTATAAACGTTAAAGAATAAGAATTTGAGAATGTTCTGGCTATATTGCAAAGTGAATACTGCGTGAGGGTTGATTTAGAAGCTTATCCATTGGTAGTTAGGAACTATAGAGGCACCAAGGAAAGATGGAGAGCTCTGCACACCTTTGTGCTGTGCAATTTAAGTTAATAATGAAGCTGTCCTTTTAGGTTTTCATGTTTAAAATGTATCCTGATGATATGTACATTGTTAACAATGTACTCAACACTGTAGGTAATAATAAAATATTAAAGAGGCATCTCATCCTCAAGGAACTTTTGCACTTCAATACATTTTTATTTTATTGTAATATACTTATTATTTTAAAGAATTGGCCAGAGAGTTGCACCTTTTGTGGAGGGATAAATCAGCAAGCGTCAGAACTTGTTGGCACACATACATGGTGTTCATCCTGCCTGTTGCGGGTCAGCACCAAAGAAGATGTTGAAGCTCAACTCTGTGACCTCACACCCCTGGAGCCTGCGAATCAGCCTTGACTGATGACCTAATACTGCTGAACATGTCTAAAAAGAAAGCAGTGACTTTTACTAGGTCTCACTGATGGTGGCCCACCAATCACATCAGTTAAACAGAATCCTCACGGTGGAGAATTGTCTTGGGTTTCTAGAATTCATTCTGGGTTTTAAAGATGCAAGCGGATTTGGAGGCCCGCGAATTGCAGATTGCCAGGTATGTTTAGGCTGTAAAGTTACCCATGAAAAGGCAACGTGGTTTGCATTGAGATTGATGTGATTGGATGTAACTGCATTGCTTTTTACAGCTCAGTAGCAACTACTTGCAGTTGTAAGTTTTAGCAGAAACAGGTATCTCCTTAACTTTGATCTTAAGGAGTTTCAAAGAGAATTAATACACACTGGAGAGTAGGTGGGTTTTGATAGTATACTTCGGCATGACTTTTTATTTAACACATGCAGAAATGTGTACTCGTAGAGAAAATTGGTAGAGTCCATTAAAGTACAGACAGATCCACATCGGCTTTAAATGAACACATGCATGATCAGGTTTCCAGTTAGGAAACGGTGGCTCTGGGCAGGGGTCTTTAAGTTTTCAGGGCTCATTAGGCAGTGAGCAGGTGAGGCTCAACACTGTAAGGTTGACGAATGTGCCGTGAAAACTCAAAAATAAGAGTTTTTCATTTCTGAGTCTGTCGAAAGGTGGATGAGAAGGAAAAGGGCAGTCTCCTAATAAAATAATATGTAAAGACTAACCAAATAACCCACTGCAGGTTTTACTCACTGGCAGGCAGCAACAAATCATATTTAAGAAGGAAAGCCTTTACCTAAATGCTTCTATGTAAATGACCTACCTTCTCAATGAAACAGGATGCACCTGTCTAGAGAAGTGTCTTTGTTCCTAGAGCAGTGGATGTTTGGACTGACAAATTTTGTTGACTTTTTGGAAAAAGAAAATTGTAGGTGGTATCAAATTACTGATTCTTTTGCCCCAGGAAGTTTTACAGAAATAAGAATTACTTCCTGAACTTGAGAAACCACTTACTTGACCTACGTTTTTTGCACCTTAGCACATCCTTTAAAGTAATAGGAGTATATATTTTTCTCTTTCATACCCTGCATCCCTGTTCCCCAATGGTCATCAGCAGTATACTCACCCGTAAGTCAAGGAAGGTATCATGAAAAAGAAACATAAAATTCACTTGAAAAAGAATACCTACAGGGCATTCCTCGAATTTTCAGTGTAAGTCATTTTTTGCCAGCAAAGTTAATTGTTCTGAAATACTTGATAAAAAAGGATGGCATACAAAGTTCATTCCAAAGTCTCAACTCCAGGACAGATGCAAGGGGAATGGAATTGGGCCCCACAAGCTGTCGTTGTCATGTGAGTAACTCCAGCTTTAATGCGAATTTCAAATTTCTCTCTGCAATTCCAGCTACTACCACCTCCACCCATTTTTCCCATGGGATACAATAAGAAGAAAAAAGTACCTGACAAGGTATACAGTCAGCCCTTTGTATCCACAGGTTGTGCATTCATAGATTGAACCAACCAAGGATTGAAAATGTTCTGGAAAAAAATTCAGATAATAACAATGCAACAATAAGAAATAATACAAATTTTTAAAATATAGCATAAAAGCTATTTACATAGCATTTACATTGTATTGGGTACTATGAGTAATCTAGACATGGCAGGTTGTGTACAGGTTATATGCAAATACTGTGCCATTTTATATAAGGGACTTGAGTATCCGTGGATTTTGGTATCTGTTGGATGTTCTAGGGCCAATCCCCTGCATAAACAAGGGGACAGGTGTACTGGAAAGTAAATAAACCCACACTAGGGAGGGTAATAGCAGGCAGTAAAGTAGCAAGAGAAACTAATAGAAGAGCGAAAGGTCCCTATGAAAAATAAAAGAATGCTGGGAAAAGGAAGGATGAGTGGAAAAATGTGACTTCAGGGAATTCGTTATTAGCTGGATGCCCTGCTGAAGAACGGCAGGAAGTGGGTGAAAAAGAGGGGAAGGCAGTGGGATGATGGAATGTGGAATGGAGGAAGGAAAGGATGAGGAGGAGGAAAAGAGTATGTAAAACAGGAAGGGAAGACACAAAATGAATATAGAAAGGAAATTGAAGAGACCTGAAGGCAAAAGGAGAAAAGGAGATGTAAGAAGGAAGGAATGAAAATAAGTAAGTAAAATAGGAATGAAGTTCCAGATTTATTTAGCCGTAGCTATAGAAGCTTATTATCAACTATTGATTTTCTGTTCTCATGAAGAGCAAAATGATATGGATAATCCAAAAGAATGGATCATTTCCAAAGCATTCATGTGTTTTGACTTAAGGTACATGTTCTTAATTAGTCTGAACTGTATATTTGGTTTTTTTGTGTGTGTGGTTTAAAATTTTTTTAATAAAACCAAGAATCCACGAGTTACCTACGGTTCAGTGGAAACAGCTCTTTTTCCCTAGTTTTTTTCCTTCCTGCTTCCTCCTTTGGCATGGGGGAGGACCAATATCTGCAGATGTCCCTTAATCTATAGTTAAGCCATATGCTCACCTACCCTCCCAGTCTCTTTGTTCACTATAAAAGCCTGATCTTGGCTATTTCTTGGAAATTGGGGAGGGAATGGAGCATTTTACTCAAAGACTTCTATGAGCTGGTCCAGTGTGTGGGGTAGAGAGCCCCAACCCTCTTTTCTCCTAATTCCTTCTGCATTGTGGTGTCTTGGAGTGAGAATAAACAGAGGGGTTGAAGGTGGGTTTATGTTCAAGGGCTTTCTAGATGCACTCTCAAGTCCATCTAGAAGTCCAACCTAAGAGTCCATCTAGAAAGCCCTTAAATGTAAACCCATGAAGAAAAGCACTCGTTTACATCACAAAGAGCACAGAAGACCAATCATTCAAATGCATTTTTGAAGACCTTGGAAGAATTGGGGGTGGCTTAGGTGTGGAGGGTACGTATGTGAGTCTCGGTGGCTACACAGCTCAGAACGAAACATCTGTGTGCCTGATCCATAGTTTCTAAATATCATGGAGGGGCAAAAATGTATGAGTGTGAATTAATGTGAGAGAAACCGCACTAAAACAAAAGTACCTCTGGTGTCTTGAGATTCTGGTTGGCAAGATCCGATCTAAAACATGTATAACTGTCGCAATTAGTGAGATCCACGTGTCAGATTTTCCTCTCTGTTCCTGATTAGGATTAAACTGGAAAGGTAGATTGGGTCCATCTTTCATAATAACTGCACCTTCTGGAAGATTTGAAATTATTATTTTCTTTTTGTTTGCTACTGCTTTTATACATGTGTTGTAGGACTGTGGGTTAATGGACAGTCCGTATCATCTATCCCTACTTTTCAACCAGTGACTCCCATTCCAAACGTGGCACCACTGAGTAATGGCCACCAACCTCTGCTTGGACACCTCTAACGGTGTCTTGCAGACAGTCCTGGCCCTTTTTAAACACCACCAATTTTCAGAAAGTTCTTTCAACTTTTAGATAAAACATTTATTAAAACAAAGCCTCACATCATTTTCAGAGCAATGGTATGGCAAATAATTGATTCTTTTCATGGTCCGCCTGTGTTTTTTCCTCTCTAACTCTAATCATTGCCCCAGTATTGCTAATAACAGGGGCTCACCCTCAGCCAGTCTTTCTGCCTTCACCTCGTGCTCTGGTGATATCTCGATTACCGGACTCATTTTGTATCTAACTGAAAACGAGAAATGCTCTGTTTGTATAAACATAAAGCTTGGCAATCGTTAGGAAAAGGAAAGGCGGCTTAGCAAAGGCCAGTCACAATTCCAAGAAGCGGTGTCTTCTGGAACATTCTATGATGACCCTGCCACTGGAGTTATCTGCTTTTCTGTCTGGTTTCAGAGTTTCCAGAAAAGACTTGCCGCCTTCAGAATACTTCCCAGCCCTTCCTTTGATGCCTGGATTTCTACCATGAGCAGTTTACCCCGTGAGCAAGGATTTTTGTTTAAAAAAAAGCATACAGACCAGGGAGATAGATCATTAAGCTCTCGGTGGTCATTTCACTAGAGCATTAATCACTTTTAGATTCCTTCCTGGACACTTGTTTTAATGGGTAGTGGAGGAGAGAGGAAGCGAGATGTGTAGGTCACTGGCGCAGGCTCCTGGAAGAAGGGGCTGTGGGGATTAGGAAGAAAGAAGGAAAGGAAGGCGACATTTCTGAGTGCCTGCTGTGGACCAGCATTTTCACCTGTATAATTTTCACAGTCCCTCTGAGTTGGGATCTGCTTTTTACAGATGAGAAAATGAAAACAGGAGACTAAGTGACCTGCCCAGGTCATAGGCTAGTCAGGCACAGGGCTGAGATTTAAACCAGAGCTGCCTAATCTAAAATTCGTGCTCATTCATTAGTATTAGCCCATGATCCCTTGTGCCATCCTTGAAGGAAAAAGGGCAGAGAGCTGGAAAGCTGACACAGAATCACCTACTTCAGAATTTTGCCTTCTCTGCAAGCCTCACTTTGAGGTCAGGTACTATGGCTCGTGCCTGTAGTCCCAGCTGCTCGGGAGGCTGAGGTGGGAGGATCGCTTGAGCCCAGCAGTTTGAGGCTGCAGTGAGCTATGAGGATGCCACTACACTTCAGCAACAGAGTGAGACCCTGCCTCAAAAAAAGTAATAAAATAAATAAAATAAAAGCATCACTTTGAAATCATCCCCAGGTGGTGATAAAAATGTCCTAACGCTAACTCATTTTAAGCCTTAGCTTTATTCTACCTAACATTTACATATAACACTGTGAAATATTTTACATGTAATAAGGTATTTGTTTCCAAGGAGCTTTCCTCCACTTGTTTAGAATACTTTTTGTCATTTTCCCGCTCATCATCATGGATATTGTCCCATTTTGGAGAAATGGACTGTGTCACACTCTTCATGTGAGTCCGTACAAATCTTACATTTTCACCAGAAGGCTGGCGAAGATGGGCTCAGGGGTGCCTTCCCCCTCTGATTCCTCGCAGTATTTTGTCTATACCATGTGCTCTTACATCAGATCACAGTTAGCACACAGCCGGCTTTCTGCACGAGTTCCCTTCGGGAAGGATGTGGGAATAATTCCTAGGTATCTCCCCCAATTAGTCATAGCCATAAATGCTGCAAAACCCCTTTAACTCCCTCCGTCCCCTGCTCTAACACACTCAGCTGTGTTTAGTGCTCGTCTGGGATATTTTATGCCTCTCTCTCTAATGCTTTCGGGAGAGCCCTGGGGCCAGTGGGTGCCTTGTCCTCAGCTGGGTTTCCCTGTGTTCCCGAAACACGCTGCTGTCTGACTTCAGGAGAGGATCTTCCAGAGGCCCGTCTCTTCTCCCCTCGGTGTTCTTTCACGGCGACCGCAAAACAACGCCTGCTCTATTAAGTACACATTCCTGGGACTGTAACAAAAGGCTTCTGTGAGTTTGAAAGCTGCAGGGGAGGCTACCACGTGAAGGCCTGAAGATTTAAAGGGATTCATTTCTTCCGTGCTGGGGGCTGCATTGTGTTCGAGTGCCGTTCGGAGTCTGCTTCTCCACCACAAGGGGAAATAGAAGTCTGCCCTAAAGCGGCGCAGGAACCCCAATCGGTCCTTATCCTCGCAGCTTAGTGATTTCCTGCCACCCCAGCGGCAGGCAGCCGGGCGCCCTCACGCTCTGGAGCCTCCAGGCCCCTCGGACCAGGAGAGGGGCCACGTGGGAGCAGCCTCCCAGGCTCCGAGCCCGGGGTTCACAGTTCGAGGGTGTCTTTGCTTGGCTGCTTAGCCAGGCCTGTTTCAACAGCCACAGCAAACCTGCCCTCCAGGGAGAGTGCATTTCATTGTTTCAGGAGAGATACAGGAAATCAGAATTTTCCATCCTTCCCAATCAGGGAGAATTGGATTCAACGGAGAAAGGAAAGAGCATTAAAAAGAAAGTCCCCTCCCCTTTCTTCCCTGCGCCTCCTCAGCCCATCTGCCTCCCACCCCCAGTCCGCCCCACCAAGGGCACACTGTCCCCCTGCCCTACATTGGAGGGAAGCCTTCCTCCCTGCCTGGAGGTGCCGTGAACCGTGGGGCTGACTGTGTTGCCGAGCTCTTGCCTCTCCGAAAGCAGAGGTAATGTGGCCATGACTCAGAATTATGGGACCCCAGATGCTAAGGAAGTGAACTAACTTCTTTTCAGCTCACAGCAGACTCATAGTCAACACAATAGGTTTCATGTTCTAATGAAACAGTGTAGAAACCTTGTCTTTGGTGACTAAGTGCTTTGTGGTGTGAGCGCCTCTCTCTCTCTCCACCCCCCGCCCAACCCCTTCATTGCCTACCCTTTCTTGCTTTCTCTGAGCTGACAACTATAAATCCAACCCAAATTCCTTTAACCAGAGGGTCCCCCGGAGCACGACCTTGGAAAGAAGACGTCTTGTGATAGGCACCTTTAGACTTGGATGTTGTTCCTTGGATTTAGGAAATGCTAGAGAAATCTTTCACTGTATTTAAGGAGAGCCTGTGTGGTTAGTGGCTGGGGCCTTGGACACAGAATTAACAATAATACAAAGAAGTACACATGCAAAATGCAAACTTTGTAATGAAGAACAGCTTACAATTATATGGCACCTTTTTTTCCAGGGAGTACCAAGCACTTCCTTGTAAATTCTGCCCTGTTCTCACAAAGCATGAATTATTTCCTAGAAATGATTTAGGCTCTTTTGAAAAACGCATTGATTCTTTTAAACATGTCACGATTGCAGTTACAGTAAAACCTCTATTATCCGATTTTCTGTGAATTGTAAAGCTATTATTAACTGGTACATTATATATTTTACCAGTACAGTGACAGCTGATGTTTCTAATGGTGACCCCAAAGTTCTATAAGATCCTGAATTACCCACTCAGGAATCAAAGAAAGATTGAATTGTAAGTTCCATTATGTCCATGTTAAGTGTCTATTTTATTATATTCAGATCTGTTTTAAAGAGCGCCCCCAATTGTACATCCATCATGATTTTCCAGGACACTATAAACTTAAAATATTTTGTCCTTTCTTGGCCTTGTAAACCAAACCTTGTAAAAAATTTTTTTTCAATACTTCGTGTCCAAACGACAGATGATTAGATCTCAAACATGACAGCGAAACAAAATTTCTTTTTCATAGCAGGTATTGAAGACATGAAATATCATAAATATGATCACCCAAGTGTGGGACAGATCACCCCAAACACTTGCCATTATTATTCTTTGAGATTTTAGCCCAGCTACGTGTGTTGTGAATCGTGCCTGGGTTTGACACCATCAGAGGCTGGCAATAGTTGGGCATCCACATCCTAAATGGCTCAGATTGATGGGTCTTCTTGTCAAGCTCTGCAACTCTCTCTCAGGCTTTGTGAGATGTGATTTGTGTTATTTTCCTTGAAGGAAACATTATATAGAAACAAAACTGCAGTATGCAATGAGGAGCCTTTAACCAAGATATTAGAATTGGATAAATGTCTGGGAAAGGGGTTAAGACAAAAACACACCACAGGGAAAGAAATGTGAGCAGAATGTGCCTCTTCCCCACTGCCCCTGCCTTGCATCAAGCCCTTCCTGAGAAGCACAAATGCAGATTGCCACCAAGGTAGCTGTGGTACAGGTACGTAGGCGCTGCTTCTTGCAGGTTAAGCTCAGAAAGCCCAGAGCTTGAGCCCAGCAAGAGCCTAAAGGAGAAGGAAACAGAGGACCTAAAACAACAGAAAAGGAAATACCCTGCTGTCCTCTGGTTCATCAGTTCACACACTTACTTGGAGACGTCAAATCATGCCACAGAATAGGGTATCTACTTACCATTTAATGGTGTTTTATGGTAATGTCAAAGAACCTTCATGTCCATTGCCTCATTTGATCTCACAACAGCCCTGCAAAATGAGCATTATAGAAAAAGTTATTCCCGCTTTCCAGATGAGAAAACAGGCTCAAAGGCAGTGAGCACCTTGGCTAAGTCCCATCCAAGCAAGGGAGGGGACAAAGCAAGGACAAAAGCACGAGGCTTCTAATTCATCATCCATGATTTCCTGATGCCTATAATAACCTGATAGCATAGGTAAGGCAGCTGGTCCATATGGGGAGGCCTCTTGGAGGATACTGACCCGTGGTGCCACCTCTCTCCCCCTTGGGAGTTCACTGTGTTAGGAGAGCCCTGAACTGAGAGCCAGAAGATAGATCTCACTTCTGATCCTGGCCCTACCTCTAACTGGTTGTGCAACTTTGATGAAGCCATTTAGCCTCCTTCCCTTCAGGGGGCTTAGATGAAAATAAGAACAATAATGTCTGCACCACTGACTTACCCGGCTACTCTGAAGGCCAAATGAGACGATATGTTTGAAAGCACTTTGCAAACTGCAAAGAGTTGCCAGCCATTTCTCCTGCTTTAGCTCAGAGGAGAACGACATCCAGGTGAAGGAATCAGTGTGTGTGATGACTTAGGCTTGGCAATATTTGTAAACAGAACATAACAAATAAATTCATTTGACAGGGGCAGGGGACGGTATGGTGGCTATAGTAGAAACTCCTGGAACCTGCAGTTGTGGAAGGATTTGAAACTCAAAAATTATGCAAAAGGCAGTTCCATTATGGTTTCTGCTGTTATGCTATTCAACACTTCTGATGATGGCGTGTCTAATCCTTCTGGGATGGTAGGTTATAAGAGACTCACAAAGAGAGTGGCCCTGAAGGAGTGTTTGTGTATTTTGGATTGCAAGTGTTTCACCAGGCAGAGGGGGTGGTTTGTGCACCGGCCAGAGAAGATGCCTCTGGGAGTTGTAAGCATGTCGATGTGGCTGGAGCCAGGTCTGCTGGAGGGTGATGTGGGAAGTTAGGCGGCAGCTTAGGAGGCCCTGGGAAGCTTCTGAAAATGTTTGAGCGAAGGAGTCACACACTCAGCTTTATGTTTGAAAGAGATCGCTGCCTCATACTCGGTTCTCAGCTACCTGATCCTGTTAGTTTTTGCTGGATAGAGGAAGAGATCTTAAGGTATGCAGAAACTAATGAGCTTGGAATCTGAAGTCTTGCCCACCCCCCTGCTCCGTGAGCCTGTAGCCAGCTGTCTTTCTCTGGCTAAGCCAAAGGATGGTGGGATACCACTCAGCAGGGAGCTTTGGAGTTGGCTGAAGGGTCCACATTGCAGTTGACAATTTCATCAAATTAAACTATCTCTGCTCTTCCTTTGATAGTCCCCTATAGCGAATGGGAACTTTCACCAGACACCAAGTTCTTTCCATCCTTCCATTGGACTCACAGCCCACTTAGATAATTGGGATGTTCAGAGTCCCAAGCCAGGGATGTTACCATTCTCAGGGTGAGTGGAAGGGGTGACACTCTCCAGCCTTTAGAAGTACGCAGTGACGTGCCGTGAACATGGTGAGGGAGTCTGAGCTTGGAGTCAGACAGGCTGCAAATCCTGGATCCACCACTCACTGGACTCAGGGTCTCCCCAAGTCCTTTAACCCCTCTGACCATGTCTGCATTTTCTCATCAGGAAAATGGGAACAGTAATATCTACCTTCCAGAGCTATGGTGAGAATGAAGTAGTACCTCCAAAGCACCAGGTATATAGTAGAATCTCAATTTATGTTTTTGCCTTTAAATGCCAGAAGTTAATATTCTTTCAATACTTACTCTCTTGGAAACAAAAGACCCTGTTTGTGTGATGCTCCCATCTGCTGTATTGGATTATGGAAGCTCAAGAAACAGGAATTAATGATGAGGCATGTCCGAAAGGAAACTGTCTCTAAGATGCCAAACAAGGAAACCTTAAGAAGGAAGAAAATCCAGAAAATAAATCCATTCATCAGTGGTCAAAAACGTCATGTGCTGACCTTATAAGTCTTGAAGACTAATTTCCACTGATAAGCTCAATGCCTACCCAACTAATAATGTACTTTTCTAGCTACAAAGACAACACTTGTAGGGGACAGTTTTACCAGACAAATCATTGTCAGAAAGTCTCGCTCTTCTCCGTGGCCACAGACAGCACACCGAGGCCTGGCCCGCCCCGTGCTGGCTTGAGAGCCTGGACACCCCTAGTGGGTGGGTTCCTCGGGGAGCACAAAGGCAGACACACAGAGGCTTGTGTGCAGGGCCTGATGCCTGATGGGAAAAGACATATGCACTCGGAACTCTAATTTAACACAGCGTCCTAGAAATTCTGCATACATCTTCAAAGTTCTCTGGAAGCAAGAAGACAGGAGGAAAGACATTTTTAGAAGGAGCTTCATGGAAGGAGTGGCTTTAATTTCAGGCCTTAAAAGAGCCGCGAGTTTCCACAGGCAAAGAGGAAGGAGAAGGTGTCCCCGTCGGGTGCAGCGGGCGTGTGAGCAGGGCACACCGGGGAGCGCTGGTTGGAAGGGCTCCGAAAAGGCTCGGGGCCAGAGTAGGATGTTGAGTGCCTCTTTAAAGAGAGGGATTTTATTCTGTGCGCCTTTGGCGGGGAGCCATGGAGGTTTTTAATCAAAGGAGCAACGGCAGTGGTTCTTAAGGAAGGTTTCTCCGGGAACGCGGTGTAGTCTCACTGAGTATTGGTGTAGTTTTGGTTATACACCAGTTGCAATAAGGAGCTTGGGGTCTCTGAGCCTAAAATCTGTGCTTTCAGGGGAGAGTGGAAGTGTCAGTTTTCAAGCTGTTCAAGACACTTCCCTCAACTGGACTCCCACACTGCCCCTCAAGCCTGAGGATGAACCGCTCTGCTCTGCTAGCCCCGCGCCGTTCTCTAGACCGCAGCCCCTCGAGCCTCTGCGGGCTCCCAGCCAGCCTCTCCTGCTCCACGGGGACCGCCAGCACCCTCACTCCTCCCCCACTTACCCCCGTGTCTGCACTCACGCCCCGTCTCCTTCCCTGTCCCGTGACCCTTTCCTCCGAGCTCTCCCCTCTCTGCTCTGCGGTCAGCCTCGTTCCCACCTGCGCTTAGTTCCCTTCCAGCACGAGAGACGCCTGCCTGGGCTCCACGTCTCTCTTTCCTTCACAGCCCAGTGTTCGAAAGAGTGACCCGCATGTGCTCCTCGTGCCCTCACCTCTCGTTAATCGCTCAACCCGCCGTGGCTGGTCTCTGCCCTGTTAGGCCCCTGCTCTGGCCATAGTCACCAGATGCCACGTCCGTGTGACACGCCTTGATGCTCCTTGTCTGGACTCACATGTCTGACGCTGCCTCGAACACTCTCCCCTGACTTGTGCCCTCCTTCAAGAGTGTACTTTTTATTCATCACTTGTTTGGCTTCAGTGTTTTCCTCTGGAAAGCTCTTCTACTCCAGCAGCTTCAACAACCAGCAAGACCTGTGTCTGAAGTCCCGGATGCGTATATACAACTGCATACCGGGCCTCTTCACTTAGCTGTCCCACAGTCATCTCACAGTAAACGAAATGGAATATACTCCCCCATTCCATGCTCTGTGGGTGGAGACAGATAGGCACCTCTGTCCATCTGGTTGCAGGAATCAGAAGCCTGGATGTTGTCATCGACTGCGTCCTCCACGTCGAATTCATCTCCAAGTCCATCAGTTCTACCTCCAGAGTACCATAGCGCCTCCCTTCTCCATTCCTCCTGCTTTGGTTCAGGCTGACAATACCCATCATCTCCATTTCTGCGACAGCTTCTCACTGGTCTCCTTGTACCAGCCTTGCCCTGTTTTAACTCATTCTCCACTCAGCACCTGGAGTGACCCTTGGAAAACAATATCTGATTATGTTACTCCCTTGTTTGAAATTTTTCAGTGACTCCATGTAGCCTTGGGATAAAATCTAAACTCCTTAGTATGACAGACTAGGCCTTCCCAATAACAGCTAACATTTATCAAGTACATCATCTACGCCAGGTTTGAGCATATCTCAACATGCTTCATGCTCACAGTTCCTTGATAGAGGTCCTGCTACTATCCCAGTTTTACAGTGGGGGAAATTGAAGCACAGAAAGGTGCATGCCTTGCCCAAGATCACACAGCTAGCAAGTCGGGAAGTCAACATTCAACCCAGGAAACCCAACTCCAGGGCCACACTCCTCACCACTGTGCTGCACTGTCCCCTTCATGCATCATGGCTTCTCACTGACTCAGAAATATTTATTGAGTACTTAAAGTGGGCCAGAAACTGCTAGAGGCACTGAGGAATGAAATTCCTGTTTACATTCTAGTGAAGAAAATGAATAATAAACAAGGTAAATAGTAAAATTATTAGATAGCGATGAATGCTAAGGAAAAAAATAAAGCAAGAAAGAAGATAAGGAGGAATCAGAGAACAGAGATTTGTGGTTTTAGATGGCATGTCCAGGGAGGGCTGTGAAGGAAGTGAGTGTGGCTAGGAGAAGGCTCTAGCTGAAGGAGCAGCAAGTCCAAAGGCCCTGAGGTGGGAACGCGCGTGGTGTGTTGGAACAATGGCGAGGACGTCAGTGCGGCTGCAGCAGAATGAGGGAGGGAAAAAAGGTAGGAGACAGGTTCAGACAGGTCTGATCATGCAGGGCCCAAAAGATCATTTTAGGGACCTTGACATGAACTCAGAATGAGACAGGAAACACCGTGGGATTCTGAGCAGAGGAGTGACGTGATTAAGTGGACCCCTCTGGCGGGTCTGTTGAGAACAGACTGCAGGGGAACAGGGGTGGAGGCTGGGAGACTGTCAGGGACCAGTGACAGTGATCCAGGTGAGGGATGATGGTGGCCGGGACTGATGTGGTGCTTTTTATGTGCCCCCTTCCACACCCCTTCTCTCCAAGCCTGTGCCCTCTTAAACAATTTCCAGATGGATTTCTGTAGCCATACTAAAGCCAAGATGTTTTTATTTGAATACCAGTATTTATGGATATCTGACTACCTAACTTAATTTTTCTTTTTAAACTTCTAACTGGGGCAGTATAAGATCCCAGAGGCTGATCTGCAAATCAAGTTACATGTATTTGTGTACGAGACCCTGTGTTCGGGACTGAGTGGCTTTTCTAAGAGAAATACGGTGGGTGGGGCAGGGTCGATTGCATTTTTTACCTAATTCTTAGGGGTGGGGTATCCTATTTTTAATGGTATTTTTTATTTTGTTTTAACATTTCCTTTTAGCCTTGAATTTTTACTAAATAATTTCCTCCGGATTTAAAAATTTTTTCTCATCTGGGAATTTCAAATCTTGGTACTTAAATGTTATACCAGTTTTTCCAAAGAGTTCAAACCACTTTAATACCAGAACGTGGTAAATTTGCAGCCATTTCAAACAGCTGGTGGGCTTTTTATATATTGTTAACTGGTACCATTAAATGTTCCGAGAGGTGAATGTAAAAAGTATAGTTTTTTTTTTTTAATAACTTTCAAAGAGAAAACTGAAAAAAAAAAAAAATGGTGGTGCAGAGGTGGTAGAAGGTGGCAGAAGTGGGAGCATCTGGATACATTTGGAAGGCAGAGCTGACGGCGTTCGCCGTGCATCGGTAGGGGATGTGAAAGGAGCAGTCGAGAATAACTGCATGGCGTGGGGCCCGGCCTTCTCTGAGATGGGAAAGATGGGAAGGGCAGGTTTGGACAAGTGACATCTGGGGTCAGTTTGGGACGTATGAAGTCTAACATGCCTGTTAAGCATCAAAATGGAGATGCTTCGTCCCCTCCCACTCCCGTTTGAACACACATGTAAATCTCATGTTCTAATCCCACTGAACTCCTCAAAGTTTCCCAAACTGGTTGTGCCCTCTCATGTGTCCAGATCTTTGCATCTGCTGTTCCCTCTGCCTAGGACGCTGTCAGCCCATCCTTCAGTTGAGAACGTCCTCCCTGGTTGTGCACGAATGCTCTGACTTGTAGCTGTCTCTTTACATTCCTTTCTTATGTTCCTTCTAAGTCCAGGACATCCAGGTGTCATTCACCTTATGTACCTTGCACTCACCCTGAGATGCATAATGGGCGCCTGACAGGTTAGATGGACGGGTGAGTGGGTGAGGGAGCAGAGAGGTGGACATGTGAGCACTCGGCACACTGAGACCAAACTGTGTTTCGATGGCGGTGATGGGAATTCCCCTGGAACGTAGCCAGGTGAGATGATCGCCCAGACTGAAATGAAAGAAACAGCAGATGTCAGCAAGTTTTTGTGTTAATCCTACGGTGTGCGTTAGAACGGTCCAGCATAAGTCCCCTTTCCCGCACCCTCTCCCACCTTCCTACCCCGGTTCTGGCTCGTGGTCTGATTAATCTCTAGCATCAGCAAATGTGTACCCTCCACTTTACACATCCAGGTCTGTAGGGGAAATTTGGATTATAAAACCGGAAGAGTTTAACCTAATGGCGTGCTGCAGGCTCTCTTTCCATGGGCCTCGGAGTCTGCCAAAATGATCAGGCCTCATTATTTAGGAAGCTGCCTCAGCCAGGCATTACTAATTTGGGCATTACTAATTCGGATGCCTATTCAGGCAAATGAGCAATGAATGTAAAGTGCTTTTGTCAGTGAATTGCAAGTGAAGAGAAGAGGGAGGGGGGGAGGCAAAGGGAAAGTGATAGAATGTTTGAGTTTTGCTTCATTTCCAGAAAGGACAGCCATTGCTTCCTGGAAGCTGCACTTGGCAACAGGCACGGGGAATGGGGAAGATTTATTTCCCTTTGCCAAAGCTCAATAATTCAGCCTGAGTATTTCAAATCGATACGTTTCTTGCAAAGTTTCCAAGGGCTGCATTAAAAAAGCCATTTTTAAAAATTATCAGTACACGACAGCATCCTCTGAGGAGACTGGCATGTTGAGGGACGAGGCGGGTCTTCCAAGCAGACAAAACTGCAGTGAGAAAGGAGGCTGTCAGAAGCCCGAAAGCAGAGTCGGGGCTGTCAGCAAGAGCTGTCGCACCTGCGGGGCCTCTGGCGTTAACACACCTCATTGCTTTTGTGGGGCTCTTTGTGAGAAGAGCAGCCAACTCTGGCTCCTCCTAAGGGCTTGCGTGGGGAAAGCTGTGACTAAAACTCCCTGTGTCTTTGAAGCTGTAATTTGTCACTGACTTGGGAAAGACTGACTTGAGCAGGTCCTCACCGTGAGGATTGCTGAGGTGTCTGTCTAGTCGACAGGCTGAGTCACTCAAATTTTTGTAAATTGTTAAAAATTTCATAGTTTTGATATCTGAAAGTCTTTTTGTGATAGGAGATAGAAAACGACAGTAAAAAAAAATTGTGTCTCTTTATTGTCATCGTTTTAATCCACGCTAGAAATTCCTCCCATTTGGAAGTTTTATCTTCACCAGAACTATTCCTTAATTTATTCAGTGAGAGAACCTGTGTATCCCCAGCCTTGACTTCCAGTGCCCTTTAAGCGTCACAGTCATCTGTTTTTCCCAGTATTCCCTCTGGATGTTGTCTCTGTGTTTCCTGAGTGTAGAGGTCCCTGCGCTTTGGGCTGTAACCCCCATTGGTGGGGACAGAGACTGCTCGGATTAATTATCACATTTCTTTCACTTGCTGCCACAAAGCCCAGCAGCAGTTCACCAGGAAACTCCCCAAGATTAGTTCTCCTTTTTATGAGACACCGGAGGGATTCTGTCCTTTCCAATACGAAGTATTCTGGGACAGAGTCGGGGAAGATGGCCGGGGCAGCAGCGTAATTCTCAGGACCCCCACAGAAGAGCAGAGCAACTTGAAAGCAAAACCAAAACCCATGGATGGCACTTTTAGAAAACCCAGTGAGAAGATATCCCCAAGACGCAAGGGGGCTTTTGATACCCCTCAGAACAGGGAAACCCCAAAATAGCCGAGAGATATTCACTGCTGAAAGTGGGAATGGTTTTGCTCATTCCTACAGCAGTGAATACAAGTGGCCACGGGGAGGTCTTGAAGGATGTAGAATTCTCTAGTCGCTGTGAACTCTGTAACCAACCAGCCATGTCCTCCTCCCGGGATGGCCCTACCCTGTGGAAAACCTGCTGGGAGTGGAAGCCCATTGAACAGGGTACGGAAAAAAGGGACTTAGGACAAAGGTCGCCCATAGAAAGCAGAGCCAGGAGATCTCAGAAAGCCAGCCGCCATATATTGGACACATGAAGACAATAGAGAGAGCTTGCTAAAGCTGGAACCATTCCATTTACTAAAAATTTGGGAAAACTATTTTCTCACAGAAATGAGCAATAGAAACATAGGTCAAATCCCATGCAAAGTTTTTATAAGACAAAAGAACAGAAAGAGCAGAATAGCACCCTTAAAGAAAGTGTGCCAAAACCACTTGACTTTGGAACAATTTGAAACCATAACCTACTTCCAAATGAGCTAAAAGACAATAAGAAAATGAACGAAACATGGGGAGAAAATAACATAAATCAGAATTAGAAAAACTTTGATATGTGATAATAGAATTTAGGAAAGAATTAAAAGTAAAAAAAATCATCTCAGAAACAAAGTAAACCGATAAGAACATAAGGTGAATATATACAAAAGGTGATTTTTTTAAAGAGAAACAGAAGGTGGAAACAGGAAAATTTTTTAAACAGGAAATAAAAAAAAAGTTTGAGAAAGTGACAGATATTGAAGACAGACAAATCTCTACATGTGGATCACAGGAGTCTGTGTAGAGAAAACCAGAGTAAGCTCATGTCTCCATCACTCCGTTCTCTACTGTGTCTTCACATGGCCACCTCCTGCGTCACTCCTCTGTGCTCCCTTATAAGGATACCTGTCACTGGATTTAGGGCCCACCTGCACAATCCACGACAATCTTACCTCAAGACCCTTAACATAATTTCATCTGCAAAGACCCTTTCTCAAATTAGGTTCATTCACGGGTTCTGGGGATTAGGATGTGGACATATCTTTTTGGCAGCCCACATTCAACTCGCTAGTCTTCCAGCTAATAGGTAACAAAAACAGGATTTGGATTTCATTTTATAATAAAATGGTTAAAGAGATTTTTAGTATTTCCATCAAGTCAACGATTCTTGCCAAGAAATAAAAGTAGGCAGCATGCTTTCATAAATGGTAGGGTGATAGGCAGCCAGCCTGCAGACTCCGTGGAGACCTCGGCCCTTGTCACACTCTGCCTGGCCTCCAGGAAGTGCTTGTGTGCTTTGTGGATGCGCGTCACTCACGTTATCAGTGATGTGCCACTTGTGATCGTCACGGATTCTTCAGACTCCCGTGTCAAAGTTAAGAAACAGACCTCTCTGCAGAACTCAGAATGCCCACATCTGTATTCCAACACTCACACCTTTTCCAGTGCAGAGCTCACTGCGCCTTTGAAGAACTGTAAGCCATGAGTAACGACAGGCAGGAGTGAGCAAGGGCTCCGTCCTCTGGGCGCTCTACCAGTCTGCTCCCTCCTGCTCACGACCCCACCACCTCTTTTGGAGTCTGTCCTTAAAATTCAAGTGCCACCTGACTCATTCACCTTACTGCCCATCCAAGCTAAGTGTGAATGAACTATATTGATTCACCATTTTCCTTTGTCAGCTTCCTCTTCCACAGAACTCTTCCTGCCTCATCCAAAGGCCGAATAACGTAAAATCTCAGACTAGATGACAGAGCCAAAGAGAAGGGGGTTCTGCTCCCAGCGAGGGCTTCCCAGTGCCTTTTGGCCACTGAGCCGGCCCAGCCGCCCCCCACCCTGGGGGGAGGGGGATGTCTCAGAGGAGCCTGGGGACAGTGACAAAGCACAAGACATGGGTCTCTGCATCCAGTCCCGCATATCTGTTGATCCAGAAGGGATAAGAAGGTTTGATTTGTTTTGTTCCGTTTTCCTGACTCCAAGTGACCATCATAAGCCAGGGGATTAGTAACCTTTACAACTGTGATACCAGGGACTACAGCTAGTGATAAAAGAGACTATAACTTTTTTATGGATAAATCTACAAAAGCCATATCCCTGTGAATGTCCTCAGGAAAGAAGGAACAAGGGAATGGGATAGGATAGAGAGTAGTGTGTGTCTGTCTGTCTCTCTCTCTCTCTGTCTCTGTCTGTCACACACACACACACACACACACACACACACAAGTACACACAAATGCAACACGATTATCTTTAAATAGAAGTTGCTTTTCCAAGTTTGATTTTTTTTGTTTCCTGAGGCGTCAGCAACACTGCTGAAATGATTTCATCCCGCCTGTGTGCCGTAGGCAGTCTGCCCTGAGTGATGCTGAATCAGCATCGGCCCAAACAGCCTCTTGAAGGAGGGTGGATTCCACACCGAAAGGCACCCAGTGTGGCCTCTGGAAACACTTGGAATCGCTCTCCCAAGAGTCAGGGAAGAGAAGGAAGAAAGAGGGTGGGGGACGCAGTGGGATTCTCCTTAAAAGAAAGCATTTTCAAGAAAAGGCTTGTTTTAGAAGTGTTTTAGGTGGCCTTGTATCCCGGGTCAGATCTGCCGTTGGGGCCCCAGGTGTGTTTTCTGAGGTCCGTGGTGTTAATACTGTAAAAGTTCAACGCGTCTTTCGTGCTTCCTTCTCCTGGCTCCCGTCCCCTCCTGTCCACCTCACGGGGTTCAGTGATAATAGGGACTGTCTCCATCCCTATTAAAAAGGCAGCTTGCCTTTTCAAATTTTGTAGAATAAAGAGATGCCGAGAGGGAAGGGAACAGGGGCACAGCTGAAGCACACAAAGCCAAGCCTGCCCCGTGGCAGTGACTGGGCAGATCGGGTCCCTGTCCGGAATGAGAATGAGCTTTACTCTTGTTATGCTTTGCAAAGGAATGTTCTGTAGACTGTGGTGGGCACCAGAGATGAGCCGTGTGTGGCTGAAAAGAGCAGGAGGGGAAAGAAAGGACGTTCATTCTTCTTTATTTGGACCCCCTTAGTTGAGCCCCCTGCTCCGTGAGCCGCGAATCCAAGGGTCTGCGTGTTCTCTGTACCCCCCGTCCGTGTCTGGGGAAGGTGAAAAAACATCCTCGTGCCAGCTTTCCGCTTACACTTTCGATTTCTCACAAAATGTGTTTGAGGAACCGTTCGACTTTTAATATCTATTTCCCTACATTTTTTTTTCTTCTTAAAGTTGAGCTTCTTTGTGGGCACACATATCAGTAAATTTAATAATAAAAAGTATCTTTCTGTCCTGCAATATGGGAAATTCTGCTCCGAATGCCTCTTTGCTTTGCAAAGTCATTTCTCGATAGGATCTCTGCTTGCATAGCCGCATTGCCTGCCTGTACATAAATTAAGAAAATTTGCAGTGATTAACCTATGCTAGTACGCATAAAAACTTCCAGCAGGTTAGCAATGATTTCTGAAATACTTGAAGAAGGGATATTCCCTGTTTAAGGTCAGGTATGTGCGTTTTGTAAGGAAATGACACCCCGAGTTGACTTTTGTCCTTTCATTGTCCCTCCACTTCCGAGTGAGAAGTGGGTACCCCTCCTGGCTTCTTTTCTGTCTTCCTTCCCAGAATATCAGGAGAGATGTTTTTCTCTTCTCAAACCTAATTTGGTTTTTGCATTATATCACAGGTACATATTGTCAGACCTATCTGCATGTGTGAGACAAAAAGTACTAAACTGATTCTCTAAGCATCTGTGGGTAAAGTTGAGGTAGTCCGTAAACTGTGGAGTTGCAGGCAAGCATCTGTGTGCACGTGCCTGTGCATTTTGAAAGAGTCGAATTCTCACTAAATTCTCCGAGGGATCTTTTACCTGCCTCTAAAAGCTGAGAGGTACTGTGCTCATCCCCCACCTCCCGTCCCTGTCGTCATCTCTGCTTTTGATGTGACTTTAGTTAAAATGTTTAGTTCACCGTGAATTTTTGCATTAATTTTGATTTTTAAAATATTGTATTACATGATTATTATTTATCTTAATTATTAAGGTTTTTTAAAGGTGCCCCTTAAATTTCACACCTGAGGCAAATGCCTCACTTGGCTCCCCTTAGCCCGGAGCCTGAGTGGGCTCCTACTTCAGCCTTCTTTTCTCCAGCCTCGCCCATGACAGGTTGTTCTCTGTGTCCCGACCGGAGCCGGTTCCCAGCCTGAGCATGGACGACGCCAGTCCCCTAGTTCAGGCACTGTCCTGGCCTCACTGGA
Source organism: Avahi laniger (assembly GCA_963575035.1). Taxonomy (NCBI): domain Eukaryota; kingdom Metazoa; phylum Chordata; class Mammalia; order Primates; family Indriidae; genus Avahi; species Avahi laniger. The sequence goes on along the minus strand of CAUYSK010061588.1, from coordinate 2,696 downwards.
TGACCTCCCTCCAGAGTCATCACGCAGCTTCCAAGAACCCTTAAGCTGCAGAAAGTATTTCAGTCTCCTGGAGACACCTGGCAAAGTACAACTAATCCGCTATCCAGTCTCTGTCCTACCCACCCGCCCAAAATACATCGAGCACTTCCTGTGTACCAGGTACAGTGCAGAGTCATTATAGGGATGAATTCATTTCATATTTACATTTTCCCTAGGAGATAAGTATCATTCTCGGCCCCATTTTACTGCTGGGGAAACACAGAGCCAGAGATGTAACTTACCCAAGGCCTCCGAGCTAGTAGGTGGCAAAACCAATACTCTAACTCAGAACGATCTGACTCCGAAACCCAAGTTCTCATCTAAAATGCTAAAGTGCTACGTGCCTCTCACCACATTGGGCTTGCTGCCCGGAAGCAGAAATGAAAAAGAATCTTCTAAGTCATGTTCGTGAGGGTAAGTGGCAAGCCCTGGGCCAGTTTTCTCTGTCAACAGGTTTTCTGCTGAAAACCCCCTTTGTGGCTAAAACTAAGTGAAAGTCAGAAATATCCACAAAATGAAGTTTGTAAGAAAAAAACATCATTTGAGGGAATTGACTACGCCTCTGGACCTACACATGAACGTATAGTATTCCTGTTCTTGGGGTTTTGACTGAAAGTCATGAGTATAACCTGCCAACCTCCACGTGGAAACCGAGTGCGGAGATATGGGGTAACCTCGAGTACAAAAATAGGAAATGTTTTGGAACTTCAGTTCCCTAGTGACAGAATTCACGTACAGAAAGCATATTTTGGTCAAATAGCTTATCCAAGGTTAGAGGCAGACCCAGAGGAACGAGAGGCTGAGCTTGTCGGAATGCATGCAAGGCTGGCCTGGGAGCCTTGAGCACGCAGTGGAGTGTGAAGAGCAGGCCAGTGGGGAAGGGAAAAGTGTCACAAAGGCTCCAGGACAGGTCCTGTGGAGCTTGAAGGGCTCTAGGGATTCTTGATTTTCTTTTGGTGGGCAAAGTGCACAGGGAAGAATTCTAGGGTAAATCTGCCGCTGCAACCCCTCTGCAGAGGTCAGCAGGTGCTGTTGGGCACTGCCCGGGTTCTGGATCTACAGCTAAACCATGAGAAATTGAGTTTATGGTTTAGTATTCCTAACCCCTTGCATTTTTACAGAGCATTTTAGAGTGCAAGGGACTTTTACATGCGTCATTTCCTTTAACCCCGAGGAAGTTCACTGGGCTAATACAAAACACCTGGAGCTGGAGTTCTGGTCCTACACACATTGTGACCTTGGGAAAGTCCCTCAGCTTCTCTGAGCTTCAGTTTCTTCTGCAAATACAGTTTTGCCTGCTTCGGCTCCCTCCCAGAACAGTTGCTGGAATGACCTGGACATGGAAGCATCTGGTAATGTTTTAAACTGTGCAACTCTGAAGTATCCTGACTATCAAAGCCAGAGCTGGAGTGAGTGGTGAGGATGGTGTCTAGGAGGACAGGAGAGCCAGTCCCAGACTGCAGAGGTGGAGTGCGTCGTAATGGGGATCTTTAGCTATCCGATCTGGTATTACCTGCGGGGCCGTTGTGTGCCAGACACCATGTGCAGATCACTGAGAAATCCCCCTCAGCTGCAGGCATGCACGTTTTAACTCTTAACACACATATCTACCAAGTAGCAAGTTTACCTTCCAGAAGGTAGAAGCAGCAATGAGGGACATTGCTAATTTGGACTCAAAGCTGACAAATCAGGAGGAATTGATTGGCAAAGTATAAATGATGAGAATTTTGAGTGAGAATGAAAGCATCATCTTAGAATTAGGGGAGGGAAAAGAAGGCAAATTTTTAAAATTTAGTGAAAAAGTACCTATGATCCCATGATCTGAAATGCTAAGACACAACTCAGGAGAGTCAGGGCGCTCTTGAAAATGAAATATTGAGTTACCAGCTGCACGTGGCTCTTACTGGAATGAGAAGGGAGGAAGGCAACTGAAGAAACTGATGAGGCTACGTTGGGGATATTCTCTGATGAGCCCAATTTTTAAATAGATCTTTTTATTTATTTTTTATTTCAGCATATTTTGGGGGTACAGATGTTTAGGTTATGTATGTTGCCCTTGCCTCCCCACTCCCCACCAAGTCCGAGTTTCAAGTGTGCCCATCCCTTGGATGGTGCGCATTGCACTCTTTGTGTATGCAAATACCCGTCCCCTCCTCCCCCCTCCCCCCTCCCCCCTCCCCCCTCCCTTCCCTCCTGCCCGACATCCAATAGATGTTATTCTTATATGTGCACTTATGTGTTAATCAGTTAATACCAATTTGATGGTGAGTACACGTGGTGCTTGTTTTTCCATTCTTGGGATACTTCACTTAGTAGAATGTGTTCCAGCTCTGTCCAGGAGTATACAAGAGGTGCTATGTCACCATTGTTTCTTAAAGCTGAATATGTACTCCATGGTATACATATACCACAGTTTATTAATCCACTCATGTATTGATGAACACTTGGGTTGTTTCCACATCTTTGCAGTTGTGAATTGTGCTGCTATAAACATTTGGGTTCAGGTGTCTTTCTTATAGAGTATTATTTGTTCTTTTGGGTAGATGTCCAGTAGTAGGATTGCTGGATCGAATGGTACTTCTACTTGTATCTCTTTAAGGTATCTCCATATTGCTTTCCACAGAGGTTGCACTAGTTTGCAGTCCCACCAGCAGTGT
>CAUYSK010061587.1:0-21417 GCA_963575035.1 Avahi laniger | reverse complement strand
TTTGTTTTTGCTTCTGTTTATGTGGTGAATTACATTTATAGATTTGCGTATGTTGAACCATCCCTGCATCTCTGGAATGAAGCCCACTTGATCATGGTGGATTATTTTCTTAATAAGCACCTGAATTCGGTTAGCTAGAATGTTGTTGAGAATTTTTGCATCTATATTCATAAGATATATTGGTCTGTAGTTTTCTTTTTTTATGCATCCTTTCCTGGTTTTGGTATCAGAGTTATGTTGGCTTCATTGACCAGTGGAACAGAACTGAGAACCCGAATATAAAACCATCCACATATAGCCGTCTAATCTTTGACAAACCAGACAAAAACATACACTGGGGAAAAGAATCCTTATTCGATAGTATGATTTCTTAAAGGTATAACACACAATTTGCTACTCGGAGTGTGGCCAATGACCCACACTGGGAAGCTTAGTAGAAATGTATTAAGAGTAGTGAGTTGTCATGTTTATGTTAATATCATGTGAGCAAAGGTCCCTGGAGATGGCATCCTTCCCAACACACAGTAAGTCTTCTCTAGAAGAAAGTCCTTTAGCCTCTGCATTCCTCCTTTTGCTTTTTTTCTCGTTGTCCTACCTGGAAGATGTATTTGAAGTCCGATGCATTTGAACCATCTTGAAACCATAATACAATAAAACAGCCAAGACAGTAAGGGTTATAGAGAGACGAGATAGAAAGAACCAAGGATACTGATGCATTAAAACACAGTTCCCGCCTTGAGTTGTTGACCTATAGCATTCTTACAATATAAGCAAAATAAACCCCTGTATCATTGTTACCATGGTCAAGTTTACATTGCTTTTAGCTAAATTTATTTCTCAGTATTATGGGCCACAATAAAAAAGGCAAGCATGAGAAATGAGCATGCTGTTGTGCAGGTAAAACTAACTCTAGTATTCCACTACAGAATAGTGTGAAATAAAGTTAGTGGGTGACGGGAGGTGAAGTAGAGCTGCATGACAGATAGCTTTGAGATGCAGCCATCGGAATTTAACATCATGATACTATTGGGCATTTTAGTGCTACCATAAATGAAATGAAGTAATCTGCTATAATGTTGATTTAAATTTTTGTATTATAGCAATTTTTCACAATAAAATTTTATTGAGTGAAACTTCACAGCAAATAGTATAATAACCATTCTTATTTGGATACAACATCATTATTGATTCAAGTTAACTTGACAGTTTACAATGGTAGCCATTTTACCAAAAGATACTAATATTTTCATATTGTAATTTAGGATCAATTTTTAAGTATCACTCCATTCACTGCCTTATCCTAGGAGCTAAAGAATAGGAAAGAAACAAAAGAAAAAAGTGACTTGTGGTATGAAACGCACACACAGAGGATAGAGCATGTAATTTTATATATCTTCATATCTTTTTTTGGTCATTTATATAAGTATTCTAATTTCAAGAAAAATAAGAGAGCAAGAGAAAAATCATCTGTATATGGGTCTTGACACATAGTCAAAGAAACTGAGAAAGGTTATATTGGCTTAGCTGCATAAATAGAAATTGAACCAGCATTGATAGAGTCTATCAAAAATATTTTTTTACCACATAACTATGTCTTGGGTACTGATATTAGTGACAACAAATAAAAGTTAAAGAAAATGAAGATCTTGCTTTTAAAGAATGTGCATTATATTGGGGACAATCTAACCACAAACACATATCTGGAGCTGATCATAATTATTATAAACAAAATTAAAGGACTAACGTAATATAGAACAATGATACAAAATGGTGCCTTTTTCAAGGACAGTATTTGAGGAAATATCTCAAAGAAAGAAGGGAGTGAGCCATTTGGACATTCTGCAAAAATATGATTGAGGAATAGCAAAAGCTCAAGTATGGTTAGAACAGCAAGGGGAGAAAGAGAATTATGAGAGGTGAGGTCAGAGAGTTCCCCAGGAGTGGAATTTGTATAGTCATTTAGACAATGATAAGTACTTATATGGACCAAGGTGCAGATAAATTGAATGGTTTTAAGTAAAGAGATTACACACTTGATTTGTGTTTAAGATGATCATGGTGATGACTATGTGTAGAACTAGGTATGTTCAAGAGTAAGAATAGAATTTGGGGAACAGTTATGATGCAAAAATACAGATGAGCAAAGATGGTGGTTTGGATTAGAATGCTGACATAGTGAAAAGTAATCAGATTCTGGATATATTTCCAAGAAAAAGCTGATGGATTTTGTGTAGATGGAGAAAGAAGACTTTAAAAATAGGTATTTCAATACTTATGAAATAGGCAGTGGAGATGTTGACTAGGCAATTTGGATATATAAGTCTGTAGTATAAAGGTGAAGTAAGGACCAGAGAGATAAAATTAGGTATCATCAGCATAGACCTGGTAACAGAATCCATAAGACTGTATGAAATCAACTAGAAAGTAAGAGAAGATACTGAAAAGAATAGATAAGTGTTGATCGCTAGAACTTTCTAACATTATGAGATTGGCCAAATTTAGAGGAACCATCAATTCTTAACATTAAGGAAAAATATCTGTGAAATGAATATGAGAACTAGGGACAGTAGTCTCTAAAAACTTATAGAGGCTAAGAAGAAACTAGTGATATGCTGTGCCAAATAATGTTGTTAGTTCGAGTAAAATAAGACAGAATTGACAATCGCATGTGGTGATGATAATGACTTTGATAAGGTGGACCATACCATTCAGATGCCACTGTCACCTTCTCAGGCAGAGTTTCACTTGTCAGCTTCCTCTCATCTCAAACTGCCACCAGTGAGAGTCTTATACTGTGAAGTTGTTGCATACCAAGTATTATTATCACTACCCAACTTATCATCAGTCATGCTGTTGTTGTGAATTGTTGAGCCATTCAATTCCAGCTTCTCAACTGAACAACTGCTTTCAAGGGCTTTATTGGTATCAACTATCTTAGCTGAGATCTACCCCCAAAATCAGAGACTGAGACAAGAGGTTTATTTTGGGATAGTGATGTCAGGGAACATGAGTGAGTAATCAATGAGATTGAAACAAAGAAAGGGGAAGAGAAAAACAATATATCTGTTCAGTGCTTTGAAAATAAGCCTTATTTTTCCCTACCAGGAGCTGTATTCTTTGGACTTCAGAAGTCTCTACTCTGAAACAATGGAAGAAGCATTGGTTGATGGCTTTCTTGTGTAGTGTTAACTCCCCCACACTTTTAGGTTGTGCTTACATGAATGCAGAGTGTCTTTGGCAGCATCTCATATCATGTCATCAGGGAAGTGAATGTTTGAGGGTGAAAGTGGCCAAAATCTGGCTAGAAGTAAGGCCAAGATGATTTAAGAGGTCTCTGGTATCCTCACTGAAGAACTGATGATTTAAACGAGATCTGAATTACATCAAAGAGTGAACTTTCAGGAATACACTGATGTGTGTGTGTCTGTGTGTGTGTGTGTGTGTGTGTGTGTGCGTGTGTGTGGATTCATGCATAGGGAATCAGGATGCTTGGTAGGCAAAAACATGAGTGAAGACCATGAAGTGGTGAAGTGAAACGGAATATTTGCTATTTGAGGTCTTCAAAGAAAGCCAGAGTGGTTAAGATACTCAAAAAAGGGAAAAAAATGAAACTAGCAAAGGCTAGAAATACAGGCAGAAGACAAATGCTACAGAGGCCTTATAGGCTATGTTAATGATTCGGGGCTTTGTCCTAAGAACAATTGAAATCAAACAGTAGAACAGTAGATTTTACAAAGGAAGGGTATATAATTAGATTTCTTTTTAAAGATAGCCCCAGTTGTGGCATAGAAAGGTATTAAAGGGTGTTAAGACCAAATGTAATAAAACACATACTAAGATATTTTCTGAAATTTAAGCTAAACATAATGGTAGTTTGGAATGTTTGTAGCCAAGAAATGTATAAAAGTAAATGGATTCAATTAATTTCACAATGTATACATAAATCAAAACATCACTTTGTACATTATAAATAGATACAGTTTTTGTCAATTTTTAAAGTTGGAAAGCAATTTCAAAAAAAGAAAGAAAATGCATTCGAGAGATATTTTACAGTGAAAATAAAGAGAACTTGGTCACAGATGGTAGTGCCATTAAGATGGAGGAGGTCTCAGGTTATGCAGTTCATTAGCTTAGTTTCAACTTATTGAATTTGTTGAAATGTGTGTCATTTGAGTAGAAATGTATAAACATGTTGTTGTGAATACTGTTTGCTGCCGGTGCCTCTCACATCCCTTTACCAGATGTTGAGCTTACAGCTCTAGCCTTCTCTAGAGCATTGCCCAAACTGCATTCCCAGGGATGCCTAAAATGGCCATCTTCCTCCCTTCACTCCCAAAACGCATTGCAGATTCCTTTCCAGGATCAGTTTGAGGATAGACTTCTGGGTTGAAAGGACATCTTCCTTTAGCTTTTTACCTCACACTCTCCTGTTTTCCTCATTTTCTTACTGAGCACTTAGAAAATAACCCCCATATCAAGTTCTAGTTCTTGGAATCCAACCTAAGGTACTTTCAATCATTTTCCCCCTGAAAAGGATTTAAACAAGTTGAAAGTCCCTGTATAATTAAAAGAAGTATCTTTGCAAGAGAACCCTTGGCTCAACTCTGGACAAAAACTAAGTTGACCTTTCATTTGAGTTAAAATTTCAGTTCTTAATTTCCCTAACGAATATCCATGTTGTGACTCATATATGTGTTACAGAAAGTTTCTTAATCTGGAAAACAACAAATATTATGCTGACCTTCTACATATCCATCAGAGAAAACAACTACTATTTGATAAACAGTCATAATGGTCAACCATTTTAGTTAGTTGACTTACTTTATTTGGACATATCTCAGTTATCAGTCCTACTATAGGACAAAGTTAAAAATCTGTTCTCTGAAATATTCTTTAAGGAAGATATCACTAATTTAATACATGTTATACGAAAAATGAGTTTTAAAAATACAAAGTTTACAAACATAAGCAACCAGTTTCTTTTTATGGTGGAAACTCTCAAAGGTACTAATATGAATTCTGAAAATTTAAAGGATCACATAGCATGTAATGACTCCCCACATTATGTAAGCAAGGGAAATTTTTATCACAGAACATTTTGATAATTTAATACCCTAAGAAAAAACTTTGGGAAACCATTCTAGACCTCACTAACTAGAGCTCTGTAATGTTCTATTTAGTAATATTACCAGAAATTTATATACCCAGTCTAAAGCCTTCACAGCTTCCCATGCCTTTAGGGTTTATAATTAAATGTCATTTTTTCAGTGTTTATCAATGCTGATTTAAATTATATCATTTCGGAATACTTTTATTTCTATTGCAAACTCAGTTGAAAATGTCATCTATCACATTACTCATCTTCTCCTATCAAGAGCCACACAGTAATTACTTCTCAGAATTGATACTAGAAAAATATTTATGCTTATGAGACGAGCTACTATTTGGCATTGCTATGAGTAAATCCAGTGCTAAGTACAATGTTAAATATTAGTTACAAACTCATTTTAGGTGCCTAATAACATCAGAGTATTTAATTATGTTTGTTCTTTTTAAATGTTTACTTATACTGTTTCATACTCTGAGTAAAAACAAAAGAAATGATCTTCCTAATTAATTTGGAACAGTGTACTAATAAAAGATTATAAATTTTAAATAAATAACTATTTAACTAAAATATAAGTCGAACAATAAAATGATGTAATACATGTATCCCCTGGTTATTGTATTATATTCTACAAAACATTTCATAAACAATAAATATTATTTTCTATTTTTTAGACTAAGCAATATGAAGAAGATTTTTACTGCAACCCAACTGTTCTCTAACTCCCTTACTTTTGAGGAGCAAAAAGTATGAGATGAATTTGAGTTACCCAAATGGTTATTATGATGCAAAATATGGTTTGCTGTGACTACAGGGATATGATTCATTGTGTTTGCCTATTTTGAATTCACAGGGGAATGTTGAACATCTCTGAATATAAACATAGAAAACTTTCATAACATCTGTTGCTAATTTCTGCCAGCTGAAAAGTGATAATGATGATGAATATTTTTGCTGATGATGTGGATACATTGGTCGAACTAAATTAACTTGCACACTATGGGTATCTAACTGAAAACAAATATTACCTGATTAGCTTTATGTTTAGTTACATTTGTAATTATTCCAATATCCTTAATTTTTATGATTTGTACTCTTTAAAGTTAAAAAATACTACTAATGGAAAATATGTCAGAGTGTGTAATGCTGACAGTTGCATTCATTTATTCATTCACCACCATATATTTGTAAAAGCAAAATTTGACTGATAAGTGCACAGTAAGGGCATGAAGCAGCAGCTACTGATGATGGGGAAAAGATTAAAAATCACTTCAACTAACACACCTTAAAATGCTGTTCTACAATTCAATATTTTCTTAGGACCAAATTAATATATCTTGAAAGTATGTCTGCATAAATCAATAATCTAAAAGGGACAAAAATTAAAAGCTTTCAAAGCAAATTAAATATATTTAAATATGTAAATTTTATTTATAGGACCTCTATAACACTATAAACTCATTGTAGCTTAGTGTATCTAGGCTAATGATTGGAATTTTAATCTTTGGAAGTGACTGTAACAATCATGTAACATTTTATAAGCATAAACTGTGGAAAACAAGGACTACTTTTTTATGTGTCTTCTTATTTGAGAAACTGGTAAACATTTTATCATTTTTTTAACTGGAATAAACTGGCTGATGCTGTATTTGCCTGACAGGTTTTTTTTCAAATTCTCAGCACTGGAATATTAATCCCTGTTAAGGGTTCATTATGTCCTTGCCTGGTAAAAGGCTTTGATTCAAAGTCCTTGTGATATATTATTTAACCAAATGTGCAACTCTTATTAAATATCATTAAGGCATATTTGAGGTTATTTTACAGTTTGGCTAACAAATTCAGATAGACATTATTATCCACAGCAAGTGTTTGTCTAATTTTGTGAAAATAATATAAATGAAGAGCTATTCCTGGTAGAGTGACAGATGGAAAATGGTAAACTTTGAAAGGTGATGATTCTGCTTTTTAACAAATTTTTTTCACAGGCTCCATTAACTCTCAGGATGAATTTCCTTAGCTATTTATTGAAGTGAGAGCAGTAAAAATTTTCCATCCTTCCTGATTTATTTTGAACATAAACACTTCTTTTTACTATTCACCAATAGAACATAAGTAAAGTTATTATTATTATATATACATTAAGAGAGTCCTTATGTCAGTGATCCTTTAAAAACTCTTATTTAATCTGTGATCTTCTGGTGTTCAGGTCCCTAAATGATGATAGATGTCATCTCACATTATGTCCTAGCATATACTCTTTGCAGTACTTGAGGAAATCTTTTGCACACTTCCAAATACAAATTGCACATTTATCACGCTCCACTTCACTGCCTCAATACTTCTTTTCCTCAATGTTACATGTTTAATATTTTATTCCTCATGTACTCTGAAACTCAGTAATTTTCTCCAGAAGATACATGTTGGTTAGCTTCACTATTTTCTTTTGTTCACCCTCCCTCAGTCTCTGTAGTACTTACATTTTCAGTGACTACACTATTATTTTACTACATATTCGTAAACTAAGTAGTATATCACCCCTAATCTTTATATATGTTCCATGTGTCCAGTTAAGTCTCCCTCAGAAGATTATCCTTTATACTTCCTGGGAGTACAGGCTTGTTGGGCTTAAATCTTGGATGAAGAGTTTATCTATCATGAGACTTTATTTTACTTCTGTAAGACTAAAAATTCTCATCTGTAATAGAAGTTCTTGTTACTGACTCTTGTGTTTTTTTTTTTGTTCCATTCTTTTGCAGAAACCCCTATTCCAAAACTTCCCTGAATAACCCCAATTTGATAATGTCATCTGTTTTTCGCTGAGACCCTTATTTTGACATTCCCCTTTGTAATTTAGAGTAGCAGTACTCAAAGCGTGGTCTGTCAGACTGTGTCTGCAAACTGCTCACTGCTGTCCATGAAAAGATAAATACAAAAGAGAAGAGTATTTTAAAACTTTTATAGCAATTTGACATTACTATGATATTAAACATGCAACTATTCTTCCAGTAAATGCATTGTATCAGTCCATGATAGTTAAGAAATTTTTAAAAATCAACTAAAATGTGTTCTTCTAAAGGTAATTTGAGAAGCATGGACATAGTGATTCCACGGTTATTGAAGGGACCAGTTGACTCTTCAAAATGTTGCCTTTCAGTGGGTTTCTTCACCTCACTGGGGACAAGCTGATTGAAAGCACCAGTGCAGTGAATGCATCTTGAAAAAGTAAGCTTGTTCTACGTCATAAGCATGGAAGAACACATTTAATGTAAGCAGGCTTATAAGTATTATTGATTAACCACAGGAAGACACTGAAGCCAGGATCCAGTTATCTGTGTATCACTTTTGACCAAATAAGGGAGACAGAGAATACAGAAAGCCCTGAATGGAAATTCAAGTTGAGTAAAGTAAGTATTCATTTCAAAACTGCATTCCAAATTTTTCCACATCCATCCATAGTCACTCATTTTAAAATACCATACTACTATTTAAAAAAGTTTATTAAGTCATTGATATATGCAAGACATTGTGCTGAGACATAGTGATACACAGCAGATAATAAGAAAGATAAAATTCGTACATTCACTTCTTATTAAAGGCTAAGAAAAAATGAGTGATAAACAGATTAACAAGTCTCTATTGTTGGAATGAGAGACAGAGAGAGAAGACAGAGGGAGGGGAAGAGACAGCAAGTGTTCTGGTAGGAAAGACATTTATCTATACCAATATTCTAATAATAGGATAACTCAAAATCTCCAGAATATCTAAATGACATTTCCCCCTCACCCGGATTATTTTCCATTTAATATTTGGTTATAGAATAGAAGATGCAATGGTAAAGAAAGTATTAGAAACATATCTGTGAACATGTTTGTACATTTCTATATCTTTATGTGGGGTATATAGCAAGGATGGAATTGCTGGGTCATAAATTTCACATGTGTTTTTCTTTAAGACAAACCACCAGCAATGCACAAGAATTCTACTTGTTACACATCCTTGCCAAAACCTTGAGTTTTCTATTTTCTGTTAGTTAATCTGGTGAGAGGTGTAGACATATACAATTAAAGTTTTAATTTTTCCCTGGCGACTAATGATGGCAAACACTTTTTTATATGTCATTGGTTCTGGGCATATCTTCTGTAGTTAAGTGCTTCCCCAAGATTTTGTTCATGTTTACCAGGTTATCCTATAAATTTGTAAGATTTCTTGATATATTCTGGACACATTTTCTATGTCTAATATCAGTGTTAAAAATAACATCTCCCAAACTTTGGCTTGCATTTTCATTCTATTAATCGTATGATTTAATGAAAATGTTTTTGATTTGCATTAAAACCACCTTATCAACTTTTTTCTTATATGTGCTACATTTAACACTGCTCAAGTAATCATTACCTACCCGGTGGCCATGAATATGTTTTCTAATATTTTTATCCGAAAGCTATATTGTTTTATGTTTCACATATTTCCACAATCTTCTTCCATTGATTTTTGTCTGAGATTTGACATAGGAAGTTAACTTAATTCGTCTAATATTGATGTTTTTCTCTCATTAACTTGTCTGCACTATAAATTTATTTCCTTTCAGTGTGGTTCAATTTGTCTGCTTTAGTAACTGTCTTTCATTGCTTTTACCTTATTATTTTATGAATCTTGATTGTCTGCATATTGTTTTAAAGTGACGATTATAACTGACAAATCAGTTTAGTCTACAGTGAAGAAAAACCAGCACTAAAGCATGCTACATGATTTAAGTCTCAGTTTCTTAGTGATTGTCTTCTCAGGGTGGTTGTTACAAACTTAGCAGCTATTGGACAATCTCCTGATTCTACTGTTCCAATTTCCACACTAATTGCTTAACCTCTGGGTTAATGACATTTTTACTTATTGCTTAGCACAAGTCCAGGAGAGGGAGAGGTCAGCCAGTTTGTTTTTCCAAATGGGCTCTTTGCTACTTCTTGTATGAGTTGGGCTAGACTTCTAACTTGCTTGAGTGCTAAGTAGTTTATCCTAAAAGTTTTTTTATCCTTACTGCATTTGCGTCATTATGGCTTTCACTGGTTTTTGAATATCTGAATATCTGATTCTATTTCGTTTGTTTCTTTCTGGATTTTTTTAATGACACAACATTGTTGTGTTGCCACATGCTGCTTTAAATTTATGTGTTCTCTTTTACATTCATTTTGTCATTTCACAGAATTTTAAGTGAAAGTGTTGCTTGGTCTCTGCTTAACTCCATCTTTTGTGATTCTTCATTCATATTTGTTTCCCTTATTTGAATATATATGTATAAATATACATACATATACACATACACAATACACATATTTATTTAAATATATACGTACACATGTATATATGGTATATATGTATGTGTGTGTATGTATGTACATTTATGTACATATATGCATTTACACATAGGCATACATATGGGTATAAATAGGTATGTTTTAACTTTCACTTTAGAAAACCATGTGTAGTAGAGTAACTCATTTTGCGGACACATTTTTTCAAATAAATTGTTTTTGTAAATAAAGTACTTGATTTTGTACTCTTTAAGTGTTTTGAACTATTAATAAGTGACTGAATATTTGACATTCTATCACTAATTGAGTATGCTAATTCTTAAGTCAACACAAACTGAAACTGAATTTAAAGTCATTAAAAAAATGAAGAGTAGCACATTATCTAATCTGTATTTCTCATTCTGCAAATCTTAGCTCTAATAATTGACATATTTGGTATAAGCATATTATTAATGACACTGATGTTAGCTTAGATATAATTAAAGATAATTAATTCATAATATATAATGCATATCATAGGTGTAGGTTGACCCTGTAGCTTTTGCTAATTGTTTTGGAAAATTGCGTGGGAAAGACTAGCTGCTATTAGGACAGCTGAAACAAATTCATTAGTGCTTGTTATTGATATAATCACTCAAAGCACTCTCAGCAGGTCAATAGTATCACTGACCACCTAACTAGTTTTTTCTAGAACAGCTCACACCAGTGTAACAGCTACACTTTAAAAGAATCTTTTTTTCAAATACCATAGTTCAAAGTAATAATGTGCTGCATGTTAAAATGATCTCCATTTATATATGTGGTGATGTGCAGCTAGGAGTCACTGGATACATTATTTTAAATTTATCTAATTTGTTATTAGTGCAATTATCAGGGAAGCAACCTATGGAATACTGAATAAGCAAGCTGTTTTTTTTAAAAATTATAATTTAATTTAACATTAACCAATAAAATCTTTTCTATGTATCCGTTCTTATTTACCATTGTTCGAATTTCCTATAATTTGATTCACTTCTAAACTGACAGTATGCAATGTAGTATTATCATTAAAGTATCTATATTTACATATTAATATGTAATGACAATATATTCGGTGAAATAAGTAAGTAGTCTTGAAGGTAGCACTCTAATGTGATAAATATTAATGCAACATGGTAGTGGAAAAGTAATGATTTTATAAAATTAATATATACTTTGATCATCTTTTCAGTATACTATACTTTCAAGATATAAAGGACAGTCTTAATAAGAAAGATATTTTATGAAAAGGTATAGACTATATTTTTTTCTGTAAATTAACGAAATATTTCAGAGCACCTGATAAATTAATTAAATCAAATCACTTAAATTCCATGGTAACATCATTAGAAAGGTCCATAATTCGGGTATGACAAGCAAAGAGACCAGGTGCATAATGTACTAATATTTTAATGAAATAAAATACCTAGAGGTATTGAAATGATTTTAAAAAATATTTACGTAGTGAAGATTCACTAGAAAAGAGTGAAATTACTTTCTGTTGCAGGACAATAAATGAAATGTTTTACCCTACCTGCCATATTGGTTATTTCTTTCCAATGGAAAATTGAACAAAATGCTGAATCATTTCCAGGCCTAGGCAGTTTTAAAAGCCCCCTACTTATTCTCTGTTTTGCTTGTTGTTTGGATACAGATAATTCACAGAGTTCTCTCAGGTCTCAGGGACTGGTGGAGCCACTAAAACTAGAGTCTTATTCCACTGGAATGTCAGACCACTGAGAATTTAGGCTCACTGTTGCCAACTATCTTAACTAATGCAATTTGTGTTCACTTTATATACCAAGTATCAATTCTTTTGAAAATCCCCAGTTAATTCTTATTTAGTCTCAGTCCTTGGATGGGGAATTCACAAAATTTATTTATCTCTCGTCAGCATTTGATATGTTTTACTAGCACTGGCTTCTTGAAGTACTTTATCCTCTGAATCCCAGGCTAACAGATGTCTCAGCCTATCCACCTACATCATAGGCTTCTTTTCGGACTTCTTTGCTGGTATCTATATCCTTCCTTAAATTAAGACAACTCTAAAGGTGAGTCCTCTGCCTTCCTCGTGGTTATTAGTTCTGCCTTGAATGATTTCTTTCAGGCCCATGGCTTTAATCTACATTTCAGATCCCTAATATCTTCCTGAACTCTATCCTTTACACCTAACTCTTAACACGTCCACTTGGTCGATTCACTGCATTCTTGAAAAATGCTGAGAGGGTGGATATCAAGTGTTCTCACTACAAAAATGGTAACTATGTGAAGACAATGTATTTGTTAATTAGCTAGATGTAACTACTCCATAATGTATACATTTTTCAAAACTTGCACACAATAAATACATAAATTTTACATGTCAATTTAAATAAATAAATTTGAAAAAAAGATATTATAAATTTGATATGCCAAAAATAGGATTTTTTATTTCTCCCTGAAAACAGTTTCTCTTCCTAAACTTCTCCACTTCAATTTATTGCATTAGCAGTCATCCAGTTATTTAGTACTAAACCCAAGGAGTTATCTTTGATTTCTCTCTCCTTCCTTCATTTCCTGCTTCTAATCCATTTGGATCTTCTTCCAAAATGTATTCTATACTTGTCACTATCTCCACAGCTGCCTAAGATAATGTCACCTTTTCTCTGGATTTAAGAATACTAAGCAGCAAAGTGACATGTTCTGATTTATAATTTTAAAAGCCAATGATTTTTCAACTAGATTTTTGTCTTTGTTCTTGACACTCTTAAACAACAGCAAGAGTGACCTTTATAAAACAGAAATAAAATCATATTAACTTCCCTACTTAGAAGTACCTAGGTGACTCTATGTTTTTATAAAATCTAAATTCATACCATAACATACTATAACAGTATATGTAAACTGGTATAAAGATATGAAAGGTTGTTATAATATTCAATGAAAGAGTTAAGTTTTAATATGCTTTCAAATGCATATTAAACATTTCAAAACAATGGTTTACAGTTTATCAGCTAGATGGAATTTAACAAAAAATTAGGTTAAATAGTGAACCAACCAAACTTATAGTTCTGTTGTCTAGATTTGTAGACTGTAAATTACACAAATATTCATTTTGTATTCACATTGATGTAGATTTTAACTTGCATATTTGTTCTTATTTTATCATGTTATGTAATAGATTTATCATTTCTCCATAGAACATAGCAAGTTCCTCCTGCCTGGGATCTCTGCTTCTACTCTTGTCTTATAATTCTTTTTCTGTGCAGCTACCAGAATGACCTTTTGAAAGTATAAATCAGATCATGTCACTTCCCTGCCTAGAACTCTTATAAGGCTCCCCACTGCCCTTGAAGAAAAACAAAACACAGCAAAACAAATAAAACATCCTTACTGTAGCCTAAAGATACTAGTACACCACTAAATTTGATTTTTGGTTGCTTGTCTAATTTCTCTCTCTCTTTCTCTCTCTCTCTCTCTCTCTCTCTCTCTCTCTCTCTCTCTCTCCTCCTCACTTTTATTCAATAGACTCCATCCATACTGTCTTTCTCACTGTTCCTGAACATTGCCAAGCTCTTTAATGGGTTATGTTTGATAAGGTTATTCCCTCTGCTCAGAAAATAATTCCCTATATCTTCAAACACCCTTCATGCGTGTTTCCATTCAGATAGTATCTTTAAGAGAAGCTTTTCCTCAGCACTCAGTGCAAAACAACCTTCTATCTCAACAGCCTCCATCATATCACCTATAATGCTTAGAATTCAAAATCACTGTGTTTACACTTACTTGCTTGCTCATTTTTCTGTTGGAGATAAATTCACCAGAATTTAAGCTCTTATTCATTGCGATATCTCTTACCTCCTGGTAGAAAGTCCCATGCATAGTAGTCAATCAATACATATATGTTGGCTGGTTGCAAGGTTACATGTCTAACTTTAGCTTTGATTAAAATCTCCATCATGGCAAAGGATGTATTTGATTTATTTCATTCTGAAATATGACATTCAAAAGAGTTATCTAGGGAGAGCACACATTTAGTAAATATTTTATTATAATACACAGAGATCATTAGTAAAAAAAAATCAATGTCAAGGTCTAGATTGAAATTAATTCATTAATTTACACTCCTTAGGCATTAAATGGATTGTAAAATCCTCTTTTTATATTTAACCAGTCTATATCATTTTTGAAATAAATGCCATGAGCAAATTCCTCAAATTTTGTAATGAAGTAGAGAGTTGTTTTGTCTATAGCAAGATATTTCTCAACCACAAAGCATATTAGAATCTTCTATAGAACTTTAAAGACAATATCAATGTTCAGACCACACTCCAGATCAATGACATCCAAATACTTGGATTCGGAGTGTGGTCATTTATAGTTTTAACAAATCTTTCCAAGGAATTTGAATATAGCCGGACTTGAGAACCACTGGCTCAAATGGGATGTGATTACTTTTTTTTTCTTTATCATGGGTTCAATGTGTGCTAATGATTGCATTTTCTCTAAGTGTTCAATGAAAATGTTTGAATATTATTTCCTTTTTTAAAATTTCTAGGTCTGCATATTTACTCACATTTTATGTAGGCATTTTTTTTCCTTTCTTCTCCCAACAGAATTCTTCTAATGATACAAAATGATTTTCCCCAAACCTTTATTATAATATTTTAGATATAAATATTTCAGCCTTTATTATAATATCTTATTGTCATGAATTCTTCATTGCATGAAAATAGCTAGTTTAGTATCTGCTTTTATTATCTACTTTTATAGAATCACAGTCATATCTGCAATCAATTGATTAAAACTGATCTTTCAAGTCTGTGAAAAGAAAACATATCTAGGTTATTTAATTACTTAGATGATTCACTAAAGACAGACTTTAAGGATGCAGCAAATATAAATAAGTAAAATAGTAGAAATATGAATATATACTTTAATATAAATATTAACATTTATAGTATATTTTAACCATGGTTGTGCATCAGATGCCATCTGAGCATCTTACTTAAAATGTAGATGCTTAGAGTTTACTACTGAACTACAGAGTTAGCATTGTTAAAGATGGGCCTAGGTATATTTATTATTTTTAACCTTCTATTAGGGAGATTTTTGAATATACTTAAAAGTGAACCTTCATATGCTCATCACCCATCTCCAACCACCACCAGCCCCCTGTTAACCTTGTCTTATCCACAACTTTATTTACTTTCCCCTTCTTGTAATATTTTGAAGCAATCCCTGATACCATGTTTTTTCCTCTACAAATATTATTGTATGCAGCTCTAAAAAATAACCCATTTAATATCACCACAATACCCATATAATACCTAAATACAAGTAAATACAACTAATTTTTAATATCAAATATCTCAGAAATGTAAAAATTTTAAATTATACTCCTTTTTCTTTTTTGTGTTAATTACAGTCAAATTCCAAAGTCATTTAAGTTTCTTATCATCTGTAAGTTTCTTTCCACTTTTTCCTGTCATTTTATTTGTTGATAACAGCCAGCATGATTATCCTATAGAGTTTCCACTATCTGGATTTTGCTGAGGTTTCATCATTTGGGGTCAGGTAACATGTCCTTCTTGTCTCAATATAGGAAAATATAGGATGTGTCATATTCTTTCATCAGGATGAATAGGACTGGAGAAATGACTGGTTATTGGTTCTCTTTTTATAATATTAACATGTGTTGATAATAAATTTCATAGGCAAATATATTTCAAAAAATGTCAAAATTGATTTTTAATGTATCTCTCTAGTTAAGAAACATCATAAGGAACATGATAACATTTCTTAAGTCCTAACTATGTTCTATCAACAAAAAGAAGAGACTAGATAAGTATACTTCAAATCTAGTATGGCACTGGTAGGTCAAAAAAAAAAAAAAAGAAGATAAATTCACTGTAGGTGAGCAAGGAATAGAGGAAGTGATTTTGCTTCCTTTTCTTACCTGAAATTTTATTTCAGTTCAAATGCTTTAACCTTTGAATCACTGTATGCATCAACTTTTACTGAAATGAAAAATATGTCAATATTTTCCAAACTGGTCTGATCATTAGAACAATATGTACGCCGTGACAAGAAGAAAGACAGAAAGAAAGAAGGAGAGAAAGAGAGAAAGGGAAAGAAAGATTCCTGGGATCTACTATAGAAACAATCAGAATCTCTAAAGAAAGGCTTGGGAATATACATTTGAAACAATTATTCTAGATGACTTTTATGAAAAGGTAAAATTAGGAAATAAGAGCATACATTTAAAAAGAAAAAAAAAGTCACAGATTCTTGATCAATCATGAACACAATGACTGCATACTTTGAGGTTTACAATGTCCTTTTCCATTCCTATTTCACTGCAGAATTATTTTTAAAAATATGTGAAATAACCTACAAAGAAGAACTGGTGCCTATCCTGCAGAAATTCTTCCACAACATCGAGAAGGATGGATTCCTCCCTAACACATTCTATGAAGCCAACATAACCCTGAGACCAAAACCAGGAAAGGACACAACAAAAAAGGAAAACTACAGACCAATATCCTTTATAAATATAGATGCAAAAATTCTCAACAAGATTCTAGCTAACCGAATCCAGGTGCTTATTAAGAGAATAATCCATCATTACCAAGTGGGCTTTATCCCAGAGATGCAGGGATGGTTCAACATATGCAAATCTATAAACATAATTCACCACATAAACAGAAGCAAAAACAAAAATCATGTGATTCTCTCAATAGATGCAGAAAAAGCATTTGACAAAATTCAACACCCTTTTATGATAAGAACGCTTGACAAAATAGGTATAGATGGGGCTTACCTAAAAATGATACAAGCCATTTATGACAAACCCACAGTCAACATCATACTGGATGAGGAAAAATTGAAAGAATTCCCTCTTAGAACTGGAACCAGGCAAGGTTGCCCACTATCTCCACTTCTATTCAACATAGTGCTAGAAGTCCTGGACACAGCAGTCAGGCAAGAGGGTGAAATTAAAGGCATACAAATGGGAACAGATAGATCAAACTCTCACCTTTTGCTGATGACATGATATTATATCTAGAAAACCCCATGGATTCAACCAAGAGGGTCCTGAAAGTGATAAATGAATTCAGTAAAGTCTCAGGATATAAAATCAATACACACAAATCAGAGGCTTTCATGTACATCAACCGTAGTCATACCGGGAATCAAATCAAAGACTCAATTCCCTTCACAACAGCAACAAAGAAAATAAAGTATCTAGGAATATATTTAACCAAGGAGGTAAAAGACCTCTACAGGGAGAACTATGAAATATTGAGGAAGGAAATAGCAGAGGACGTAAACAGGTGGAAAACCATACCGTGCTCATGGGTTGGCAGAATCAACATCGTTAAAATGTCTATACTACCCAAAGTGATCTACAGATTCAATGCAATCCCTATTAAAATACCAACATCATTCTTCACAGATGTAGAAAAATTAATTTTATGCTTTGTATGGAACCAGAGAAGACCCCACATAGCAAAAACAATTGTAGGCAATAAAAACAAAATTGGAGGTATCAACTTACAGGACTTCAAACTTTATTAAAGATCTGTAGTAATCAAAACAGCTTGGTACTGGCACAAAAATAGAGCCATTGACCAGTGGAACAGAACTGAGAACTCAGATATAAAACCATCCTCATCTAGCCATCTAATCTTTGTCAAAGCAGACAAAAACACACAGTGGGGAAAAGAATCCTTATTCAATAAATGGTACTGGGAAAACTGAATAGCCACATGTAGAAGACTGAATCAGGATCCACACCTTTCACCTCTCACAAAAATCAACTCACGCTGGGTAACAGATTTAAACCTAAAGAGTGAAACTATTAGAATTCTAGAGGAAGATGTTGGAAATACTCTTCTAGCCATTGGCCTCGGCAAAGAATTTATGAAGAAGACCCCAAAGGCAATCACAGCAACAACCAAAATAAATAAATAGGACCTGATCAAATTAGAAAGCTTCTGCACAGCCAAAGAAACTGGCACAAGAGCAAACAGACAACCTACAGAATGGGAGAAAATGTTTGCATGCTACAAATCCAATAAAGGCCTGATAACCAAAATCTACTTAGAACTCGGGAAAATCAACAAGAAAAGAAATCAAACGACCCTATTGAAAAGTGGGCAAAGGACATGAACAGAAACTTTTCAAAAGAAGAGAGAATAATGGCCCAAAAACATATGAAAAAATGCTCAACATCTCTAATCATCAGGGAAATGCAAATTAAAACCACAATGAAATATCACTTATCTCCAGTGAGACTGGCCTTTATCAAAAATTCCCAAAACAATAAATGTTGGCGTGGATGCGGAGAGGTAGGAACACTCATGCACTGCTGGTAGGACTGCAAACTAGTGCAACCTCTGTGGAAAGCAATATGGAGATACCTTAAAGAGATACAAATAGAGCTACCATTTGACCCAGCAATCCCATTACTGGGCATCTACCCAAAAGAGCAAATGATACTGTTTAAGAAAGACACCTGCACCCAAATGTTTACAGCAGCACAATTCACAATTGCAAAGATGTGGAAACAACCCAAGTGTCCATCAATACATGAGTGGATTAATAAAATGCGGTATATGTATACCATGGAGTACTATTCAGCTTTAAGAAACAATGGTGATATAGCACCTCTTGTATACTCCTGGATAGAGTTGGAATACATTCTACTAAGTGAGGTATCCCATGAATGGAAAGACAAGCACCACATGTACTCACCATCAAATTGGTATTAACTGATCAACACATAAGTGCACATATAAGAATAACATCTATTGGATGTCGGGCAGGAGGGAGGGGGAGGAGGGAGGAGGAGACTGGTATTTGCATACACAAAGAGTGCAATGCGCACCATCCAAGGGATGGACACACTTGAAACTCGGACTTGGGGGGGAGTGGAGAGGCAAGGGCAACATACATAACCTAAACATCTGTACCCCCATAATATGCTGAAATAAAAAAAAAGAAAAAAAACAAAAACAAAAAGGTGATGGATACATGGGTGTTTATTGTTATTCTTTAATCTGTATAGACATTATATACACACACACACACACACATTTTTGTAGGAACTGAGATATTTATAATTTTTCTTAAACAATTTTGCATCTTATAAAAAGAACCATGCTACTAGCAATAACATATTAATGCATTTTGATACATTCATACCTACCGACACATTTTAGTCCGGAAGATCTGGATTCTGGTCCCAGATCTGCCACTGACTAGCTGGGTAACCATGGGCAAATCATAACCTCTTTGACCCTCAGTTTCTTCGTTGGTACAATGGGAACAAAGGCATGAGTATGCCACCCCAAGGGGTACTGAGTTGCTCCAGTAAGATCAGGCATATGATGTGCTGAACAAATGTAATGACGGTAACAAAGGCAGAGTGTGGCGGCTGAAAGTAGGCATTCTCAGGTCCTGACTTCTGTCCCACTTTCTCGCTATGGCCACTGGGCAAGTCGCGTCACCTCTCTGGGCCTGCACAGCCTCCACCTCAGTGATGGAGATGACCATCCGTATCTCACGGGAGTTTGGGAGGATTGATGAGAGCATGGATGCCACATGCCCAACACAGTAAATGTGACCATAAATGTGACTTCTCTGGTTTCTCTATGATGCATCCAACCAAATTCGGGTCTCCAGGCAACAAGGTCACTTCCCTTACCCAAAACAAGGTGTCACTGTCCATTTTAGTGAGTGGTATTTGCCATTGTCAGAACTCCCACCCATACTCCTCAGCCTCCCCTCAGCACAGCAGCATCTCCCCTGAAGCCCAGATCACAGACTCCAGCCATGCGTCCCTCCGCTCTGGCATCTCTGCAGAGGGATGGAGAGGGAAAAGCAAACAGATCTGGGTCCCCATCCCAGCCTGATTCAGAGACCACATCTGATCACAGCTGATTGGACCGGGGTGGACACGTGACCCAAAATGAGCCAATCAGATTCTCTCTTGGGAATTTAGACTAGAGACTGTGGGCAGCTGGCTGGATGGAAGATGGAGGAGGAGCGACTTGATGGCCAAGGCCACAGCCATGACCAAAGCCAGGGAAGGTTTGCGGGGAACAGAAAAGCCAAATGTAAACAAAGAAAACATGTCTGTAGAGAGAGACATGAGAATGGGGCAGACAGAGAAAGAAACAGAGAGAGGAACTACTTGTCCCAGGAGAGGAGAAGGAGGGAGACTTCCAGGACTGGAAATACTCCTTCCTATCCTTAGATGTCCATGGGTGACCTTCTACCAAGAAAACCTCATTTGCACCAACTCTTATCTTCCCAGCTGAGCCAGTTCACATGCACAGGGCAGGCCCTGAGAAATGGTGATGAGACAGGATTTTCAGTTCCTTTCCAGCAAACAGTCCCTACTGTGGGATCCAAGGCTAATCCTTTTACCTCCTGGGCTCTTCCTCTTCATCTGTAAATTGGGGTAATGACGACGATGTCTTTCTCCCGGAATTGTGATTCGGCTTCAGTGAAGTAGGGATGACATGGCTGGCACAGTGGCTGGCGCACAGCAGGTGGTCCTTTCATCCCTCTTCACAAAGGTTTCCCACCCAGGGCTCCCCGGCTTCAGGAGGATCAGTCGCCTCCCCTTTCTGAAGGGTCTTTAACTAAGTGAGTCATAAAACCTTGCCAGAAACAAAGAAGATGTCTGGGTTTAATGTGGCCTCAGAAGCTAGTCTCATCCTTTCAGAGAACAAAAACCAAAGCTCTGTGATAAAAGATTTGTTGCAGTAGAATAAATCCCCCACAGAGGAATTTGTGTCTGTTCTTTCTCTAGAAGCTGAGTGAGCCCTGCATGGGGAAATCACTCTTCACAGATCTGGACGGGGCTCTATATTTTACAAGATGTATCCACAGCTGTTATTTCATCTCATTCTTTCTCCTGCATGGGACCTCCTACAGCCTCAGTTTTTGCCTCTGTAAAATCAAGGTGTCAAGTCTTCTTCCCAGAGATGTCAC
>CAUYSK010061586.1:0-46704 GCA_963575035.1 Avahi laniger | reverse complement strand
TAGAAAAAATTAGCCGGGCATGGTGGCGCATGCCTGTAGTCCCAGCTACTCGGGAAGCTGAGGCAGAAGGATCACTTGAGCCCAGGAGTTTGAGGTTGCTGTGAGCTAAGCTGATGCCACGGCACTCACTCTAGCCCAGGCAAAAGAGTGACATTCTGTCTCAAAAAAAAAAAAAAGAAGCTATTGACTTCAACTACTAGTGAATTTTGTTTATTGGTGACCTTGGGAGACCACTTCCAATACAATGCTGATGGAAAAAGACATATTTCTGAGCATGAAGAGAAATCAGCAACCACTGTATCTTATCCCAGTCGTTTTCATTTTAGAAGTATAATGGAGGTGTTAAACCATGACATAGCAGCACTGCGTGGGCCTCTGTAGCAGGTTTTCCTGAAGTGTGCACTCTCCGCTCTGGTGGGACACTGAGATGATTAGGTAGTTCAGAGAGGAAGTTTTGTTTGAGTGTGTATTGCTTAAGAGAAAGCTCTTTTTTTTTTAAGTGAATTAATTTAAAGAAAAATACTAAGCGAATACTAGTACAGGTTGTTAGCAGGTATGTAAAAACTGTGAAGGTAATAGAGCATAGGCTGAGATTAAGGGAACACTGTTGGGTTGTTACTCAAAATGAACATATAAACCAGACCAGACCCAGACCACATGTATATGAACTTGGGTAATACCATTACCCCTTGACAACAACTAACTGGGTAAGTGGTAAATCGACAAAATTTAAAAGTAAATTTGGAATCACATTTTTTTTCTCTAAAATTGCTTAAGTGCCCTAATGGTTTTTTAATCTAATAAAATGTAAATGCTGGGAAATTGAGTATTTCTAGAGATGTTTTCTCTGCTGTGATGTTAATTTTACAAATGGGCATCTTTATCAATTTTAAAGTGCTACGGTGACAAAGATACCACCCAGTTCATATATTGTTCATCAGTTATTAAATGCCTTAAATTACTACCAAGAGAGTGAAACCTTGGGCAGAATTTCAGTTACTGCCGTCGTGTGTAGCTTTCACATTGATTGTGAGGCCAAAAGAGACATGGTTATATCTCATTAATGTTTCAGCCAAATCCTTCTCAGACATATAGCGTCACTTAAAGATTGTAAGAAGAACTAATACCTTAGCCAGTGGACACGTGATGTCCCGTGTGTGGTTCTTACGAAGTGCCTGCCCCAGTGCTCTCATGACATTGGTCAGGCCCACTCGTTAGGCCAGTGAGGGCCATAGTTCCTTGGTAATTGTTAACCTTGTTACGCTCTCCTGTTTATGGTGACTGGTGACCTAACTTCCAAAATAATTTGTTCATTCCAGATTATGATGATGGCTTCTCAATGAAGCATACAGCCACCGCCCGTTTCCAGAGAAACCACCGCCTCATCAGTGAAATCCTTAGTGAGAGTGTGGTGCCAGACGTTCGGTCAGTTGTCACAACAGCTAGAATGCAGGTCCTCAAACGACAGGTCCAGTCTTTAATGGTTCATCAGGTATATAACATTTGTTATAATAAAATGGGCCTATGCCAGAAATCCCAGGTGACATGATTTTTTTTTTTTTTTTTTTTCCCCCCGAGACAGAGTCTTGCTTTGTCACCCAGGCTAGAGTGCAGTGGAGTCATCAGAGCTCACAGCAACCTCAAAGTCCTGGGCTCAAGTGATCCTCCTGCCTCAGCCTCCTGAGTAGCTGGGACTACAGGTGTATTACCACGCCGCCTGGCTAATTTTTCTGTTTTTGTAGAGAAGAGGTCTCACTCTTGCTCAGGCTGGTCTTGACTTCATGGCCTCAAACAGTCCTCCCTCCTTGGCCTCCCAGAGTGCAAGGATTACAAGCATGAGCCACCACGCCCAGCCAACATGATTCTTATACCATGCATAAATATTCCTGTTAAATATTTCAATCTTACCTGTTCCTAATTTGGGGAAGAGGTTTAAGGGAGTGGACCTTTCACAGAGGTTTAATAAGTTCGTCATTAAAAACTGTAACATAGAACCTTATAATGGAAAGTATGTTAATTAAGAAATGCATGTGAGCTTAAGAACTTTGAGGCATCCTATCAGTCTTTACTGCTTTACTAATTTTTTTCTTCCAAAGGAATTGCTCAGGCTTTAAACAGCTTTAGCGTTGACTTTAATCATAGTCATCCATTTATGCTGCATTTTGGTTTTTTTAAATCTTAGCTAGACTCCTATAATAAATTATTTAAATTAAAAATTCAAAACATTATTCAACATAGTATTTGAAAGTATGGACCATTATAAAATGAGACGTTTTCTGTGTTTTGTATTTGCTTTAGAGAAAATAATTAAGCCTGATTATATGTCTTCCAGCGCAAACTAGAGGCTGAACTTCTTCAAATAGAGGAACGACATCAGGAAAAGAAGAGGAAATTCCTGGAAAGCACAGATTCATTTAACAATGAACTTAAAAGGGTATCCATTTCCTTTGCTAACTATACTTTCATCATTGTGCCTACTGCTTTGTTTTTCCTCATTCTTTTTTCCAAAATAGTGTTTTTATTGAAAGTTCACTTTGAAACAGGGTTAACTTTGCTGTATAATTTGTAAGATCTTTGTTTTATAAAATTATTTCCATTTTCTGGCAAAACTGCAATAAATTTAAAATATATAGTATACACATATGTATTAGACCTATAAATGCTAGAGCTCTCTGATGTTTTAATTTAAATGCCCACATAGTCATGAATTATTTTCACTTTATTGTGATTTATACATCAAATGTTTCCATGAAATGTAATTCACGGTTTGCACAAGTGAATCTAGCGTTTGGTAGCCTGAAATATAAGGTGGAAGCCTTGCATATAATCCAGAACTTTCACTGTTGCTTCGCCAAGCACTCTGTAATATCTGATGTTACACAGCTACTGGAGCAACTTTCTTTACTTGTAGGCACAAGAGTTTCAGAGAAGACCTAGAACCACACTTTTTCTCCAGTATACATATATATTAATATATACTATAGCTAGCTTATAGGCAAGAAAACCCACTTTTGAAACCATTTTTCTGATTCAAAGATTATCAGAAAAGAACACTACTAAGAGTTTATTTTTCTCTGACGACTAGCTGTGCGGTCTGAAGGTGGAAGTGGACATGGAGAAGATTGCCGCCGAGATCGCGCAGGCAGAGGAGCAGGCCCGCAAAAGGCAGGAGGAAAGGGAGAAGGAGGCAGCAGAGCAAGCGGAGCGCAGTCAGAGCAGCATCGTTCCCGAGGAAGAGCAAGCGGCAAATAAAGCTGAGGAAAAGAAAGACGACGAGAACATTCCAATGGAGACAGGTAACCCGCTGGCAACTCAAAGGAGATGTCAAGGCTTTGTACAGCTGCCTGTAATTTTTTTTTTCTTTCTAAATACTATTCAGAGGTCAGTCTATTAATCTTGCCTCTTGAGCTGTTCTCTGACCTACCCATTTCTTCCCAAATCTTAATCTCTATGGTCGATTCACTTAAAGTGCTATTATCAGCAGTGGTGCGTTGTCTTCAGTCTCGCTATTTGAGATCTTGATTATGTGCCCAGATTGAGTCATGTCATTTTCTGTTTGAGACCATAAAGTAGAATGGTATAATGGTTAAGGACCTCCCTGGCTCTGGAGTCAGTCAGATCTGGATCTAATACTGCTTCACCACTTGCTAGCACTATGACTTTGGATAAATTATTTAATCTCCTTTTCCTCATTTGTAAGTATTCTAGTACTTGTCCCTGAGAGTGAGTTCCAGTACTGGATTTGACATGGTATTGACATTCAATGTTTTAACCATTATTGCTTAGATTATTTCAACAAGATGTGGTTACTGCTCTTAAGATTGATCATCTTTGATTTCCTAGGACAGCATTCAACAAAGTAATACCTGCAGGCCAATCCTGCCCGCCACCTGTTTTTGTAAATAAGTTTACTGGAAGACAGCCACACCCATTTGTGTACATACTGTCTATGGCTGCTTTGGGCTACAACGGTGTAGTTGGGTAGTTGCAACAAAGACTGCCTGGCCCACAAAATCTAAAACATTTACTGTCCAACCGTTTATGGGAAAAGATTGCCAATCCTATCCTAGAAAAACTCTTACTTCCAAGGTGTACTGATTTTCCTGATTAAAAGCGTCCCTCAAGGTAAAAAATAACATGTAAAACTTACCTAACGTACTGATTAAATGATTATTACTTGAAAGTTTGAGATCACCTTACCTTCTAGCACTGTTTTATCCTGCCTAGTGCACTATGTAAACAGGACTAAGCTAAAAGTAGTTTTGGGAAACAACCAACGTCTCCCAGGACCATCATTACAAGAAATGGGAGGGACCATAGTCATACTTGGTACTCAAATGACAACCTTTGATTATCACACTTTGTACTCAAATGACAACCATTTGGAAAACATGTAATGGAATATAGATATCTTTACCAAGTATTTCTATAGAATTTAATCCAGCTGATTAATTTTGCAGATAGTCAAATTTTAAATTTCATTAGCTGAGCCTTTCTGTTTTATATGAACATGTTTTTTATCTTAGTGAATTTGGAGCATGAACACATTTTTGTGGTTAAAACAAGAGCTTGAGAATCGGGGTATGATTCTTTGCTCATTTTGCATCTAGACAGAACACTCAGTCCTTTGCCTCTGTTTTGTACACAAATAGGGCATGTCCTATTTTTAAGGCCTGTAGGTCTTTGCTCAGATTCTATATTTCTAGCTTATGGGGAAAAAACTGAAGAAAATTATTTGAGACATTAGAGCAAAAACCTCATGCTTTTAATTTCTTATGGGAAACAGCCCAGCATGACTTGTATCGAAGTATCTAAAATATGAACCTTATATTATTTCTACACCTGCTTTCTCCTCATTTAATCCAAAGCACAGTAGAGCAGCACTCACTGTCCAATAGAAATAAAATGTAGGTCACATGTGACATTTTAAATTTTCTACTAGTGACTTTTTTTTAAAGTCAAGCGAAACAAATGAAATTAATTTTGATAATGATATATATTATTTAACCCAATACCTAAATTATATTCTAATGTGTAAGCACCGTTTTTTAAATTATTCACTTTTTAATATTTTTTCATACTAAGTCTTTGAAATATAGTGTGTAGTTTATATTTATAGCACATCTCAATTCAGAAGCCAAATTTTCATCAGAAATATTTGACCTGTATTTAGATTTCCTAAATTTACAGCTAAAAAGTAGGTTTTCATACCCCAAATTGTTCCAAACATTCTCGAAAGTTCTTCATCACCCTGGCTTATTTCAGGTGCTCAACCACATGTGGCTAGTGGCTGCCATATTGGACAGTCCAGCTCTGTACATACTGTCAGCATAATGAGAGCAAATTTTGTCTTGGAACTGACAGTGACAAATGTGTGATTGCAGAGGAGACACACCTTGAAGAAACAACAGAAAGCCAACAGAATGGTGAAGAAGGCACGTCAACTCCTGAGGACAAGGAGAGTGGGCAGGAGGGGGTCGACAGTATGGCAGAGGAAGGAACCAGCGATAGCAACACCGGCTCAGAGAGCAACAGTGCCACGGTGGAGGAGCCACCAACAGATCCCATACCAGAAGACGAGAAAAAGGAATAGATGTTGCCTTGTTTTATGTGTTCTAAGTATTTTTTAAATGAAAAAAATGTTTTTTGGTTTTAATGGTGTTATGTGGTTTGTGTATTAATTTTTTTCTTGTCCATATTACACCACCAAAGGCTTTTGGACCGTTTAGCATCATGAGCCTTAAGGGCACAGTCACCTTTCTTAAGCGTTATGAAGATGGCTTTTTTCTTTGGATCTTGTTTCTAACCCTCAACTGCTAAAAGCCTCAGAATTTAGCTTAACTGAGAAAACACCCACCTCTTTTAGAGAATTATCCTTTGATGCTGCAGAGTCTACTCTTACATATGCCTTCCTACAGCTCACCTGGGTGCTTACCAAAGCCATAGCTTTAAACCTTCCCAGTCCCCATCAACAGCTTCCTGAAAGTCTCCTCTCTTGTTTACTTCTGCAAAGGGTGGCTTCTTGAAAACGTAATCATGTATGAGTATGTATTTGTTTACTTACCCTTTTTTACTTTTAATCAATGTCAGGTACCAAGAATCATGTTAAGGAGTTGAGTGTAGCCTGCAACTACTACACTTGGATCGTACTGATCCAGAAATAGTCTCCATAGAATAGTTACTAACTTATGAGTAGTCATTAAGGTGAACACAGCACATATACATTATCTGCTGCTTTTTGTTATAATTAATATTGGGTATGTTCTGGTGAATTCATCCTTATTGTACAGAAAAAAAAAAATTTACTTTTTTACCAGGCTTTCCAAAGACAGAATAGATTACAAAGCTCAAGGAATTGAATATTCTTGTAATGGACTAGATAACTTCAAAATGATCAGCCCATTCCAGAAGAAAAACAGCTGGGAATTAAGTTTATCCACTTGAAATTGTTTTACAATAATCAAAACATTCAAAACCTCAAGGCTCAGGATCCCATAGATCAGAGCCTACCTTTTTGATAAACTCTCAGTAAAGTCTTAGAGATTAGAAGCAAGATAGTTTGTGACGTGTGCTTCCCAAAAACTAGAATAGATTTTTACTGAATAGTGGTATATCTGATGGTATATGTTTCTTAAAGGTCCAAATGTAATAAAAAAATGAAAGAAAAGGTCTCAGTGTTTTTAATGCAGTAAGTGTCTGTATGCAAGACAAGCATACAATTTTGTTTCTGTAATGCAATGACAATATGGAATGGCCACTCAGCCATTATAAATTTGTATACTCAGGGCCATTATCTCATCCAGGTATGTCTATAAACTGCTGCAAATCATGAGTTCATTTGTAGGAGACATTTGTGAAAATCAGTTTTACATTATAGTCATGTCACATGAAGGTTCGTCTTTGACTCCAAAAGTAAAGGGAACATGTTTCTGCATTAACATATGAGGAATATGAAGAAATCTATGACATTGTATGGCTAAGAACTTCAGCCATGTCATCCCAGACAAATTGGATAACCTCTTTGATACATTCCCTAGTAGTCAAAATGGGCCAGAGACGTTGTTTAATATGGGTGGAAAACGGCACCAGAGCAAGATACCAGGTTATTTACTAGAGTATCAAAGGCTCTAAGAGCATGGAAGTGGTTCCTTTGCTAAGCTGGAAATGGCACTGGGAAAACGAGTCTGTCCAGACCAAGCCTGCCCTGACAACACTGGCAATTGGCTGATGAGTGTAATAAGTTGGATGAGATTTGACAGCTCTTAACCTCAAGAGGGGAAGATTGAAGTCAAATCCCCCTTTGTCAGAGTGATATAAGTAGACTCCACTGTTGGATATGTTTCTTAGCTTAGAGAATATGGGGATGGCAGAGGTCTTTGATTTTTTTTTCCCCCCATATCCGCACAGGCATTGGACAGGTAGCTTGAACTCTTGAGCCTGTTTCAACTATAAAATAGATCAAACTACTTTCTATCTCAGCACCTGAACTGCTCCAGATAGCCTTGATTTTTAGTGCATTTATTTTGAGTATGAATGCATAAAGTTTGAGAGCTTAAATTTTATAAATTTGTAACTACAAATGGGAGAGGGGAATTCTCCATAGTTCCCCATTTTTTTCACGGGAATTTTTAATTCTGTAACTTTTCCCATCTGTCAACAAGCCTTTTTAAATGGCTCTCCTCCAGTACATGATAATCGTGTATTCTATAAAGCAGAGACTTTTGGAGAAGTAAATAGGAGCTATTTCATTTTAACATGGTAAGGTAAATGCCCCATGGAAATGATATAATACTTTGATTAGCTATATTTGAAAAGGGAATCTGAGGTCATGTGTATCTATTGAAATTTAACTAGATCCCTCCCCATTTTTGGTTTTGATCCTACACATTTGGATACTAGTTTTGGATTTTAGACAGTTGGTGCTGACAGTGTGAAACTCCTATTGCCTGTAGTTAAATTGAAGCTTTGGTTTCTCCTGTGAACAGGCACTGAAGCTGGGATTATACTTTGTTAAATCCTCATTTCAGGAATAGGTGCCCTCCACCCCCAAGCACTACCACACACGGTCTCCCCACCTGGTTTCAGCTAGTGCATGAGTTTTATCTTGTTTTTCACCTCTGGGCAAACCTTGCTGGAACAGTAACAATTGACTTCTTAATGATTTGCACATTAGAGGGCTTAATGTCTTGGCAAATGAAAAATCCACTGTGCAATAACAAGCTAAAAGGAACTCAGAGCCTTTATAGAGGAATTCATGCTGAATTATAATTTGACTTAACTGTGATAATGTTTCTTTGATCAGTATGGTAAGGAAAATACTGAGTTTAATAGAAAACGATGTCTAAATATATTAGTAATCATAAAATTGTTTATAAATGCGTTACTATTAGGTTGAACCACATGCAGTTGCCAGTGTAGGCTTTTAGCTACAAGATGATGATTTCACCTGGTTCAACCTAACAATTCTGCATTTTATACTCCAAGAATAAGCTCTTAATGGCAGCTTCCTGAGTGTGAAATGATGGAAATTTCAATTTACCGGACTAACCTATATTTCTCTCGTAGTTTTACTACATATTGTTAAACGACACCTTGATTAAAATGCAAATCTCACACTATCAAGTATTTAACAGCCTGATTTTTAAAATATCTTGTAGTAAACATGTAGTTAAACTAGCTGACTTAATGTTCATGTGTTTTCTCATTTAGCACCAGTAAATTTCTTACAATTCTTTTGCATATTCAGGAATAAAAAGTGTTATTTGGGGAAATTCCTGAATAACTGCTTTTTACATAAAACTGAGACAGTAACTGCTGATAACGGCTCCCCTTGAGGAGCTGATTGAAAGACTAGAAAGACTGCCTTGGCAGGGGAAAGAAAGGACCTTAGATCAGCCACCTCCAACACCCTCCAGCACTTGTCCCCAGGTACCCTAGGGTCATCATGGCTCTGCTTAAATAAATACCTCTTGTCTTGGGGAGCCCCTCATCTCTCAAGATAGCTCATTCCTTCTTTAATTAACAAAACATATTTCCTCTCATTGAGCTGAAATCCGTCTTCCTAAAATTTCAGCCCCCTACTTACACACCTTGAAGTCAAGGAGAACACATGTAATCTTCTAAGCAAAAGATGTTCAAATATTTCAAGTCATATGTCCCTTGAGATCCTTTCCTGAGACAATTTCCATTCTCATCATCAACATTGTCTCTCTTCCAATGTCTCTCTCCTTGTGAACTGAGGATAAAGGACTATCCCTTTTGGGTCTCACTCTGTCACCCAAGCTAAAGTGCTGTGGCGTCATCATAGCTCACTGCAGCCTCCAACTCCTGGCCTCAAGCAATCCTCCTGCCTCAGCTTCCTGAGTAGCTGGACTACAGGCTCGTACCACCATGCCTGGCTGATTTTATTTTAATTTTTTTTGTAGAGACAGGGTCTCACTATGTTGCCTGGTCTGGCCTCAAACTCCTGGCCTCAAGCAGTCCTCCTGACTCGGCCTCCCAAAGCACTCGGATTACAGACATGAGCCACCACCCCTAGCCAACTATCCCTTTTCTACTTTTGAGGTCTAGACCACTAAAAACACTGTTTTCTCTAATACAGTAAAATCATGGTTCCTCCCAATGTATTATACTTAATCAAGACACAACATCTCTAGACCTTGGAAACCATCTGCCTAAAATAAGGGACGTATTCTATGATGATCTCAAGGTCCATGTATAGCACAAATTTTGTAATTGTACTATAGATTCAAACTCCATGAAATGAGTGTTGATGACTCTCATATGCAGGAAAATGGGGAGCAAGCAGGTTCAGTTTACTCATATAGTACTTCTTAAAGTCAGTCATTTGCATACCACCATCGCAATTTTTACCAATTCTGGGTAAAAATACCACTTGTGCTATTATTACTTAGCAGCTTTCTTTGAATCAACTTCTTCCACTTGAAAAATGTATTTGAAAAGGAAACTTTATATCAGCAAAAAAGTAAAACCATTGTCTTTTGTCATAAAAAGAAAACAACCTTAAACACAAATATTTTAGTAGTTACGTCTAGATTTAAATACAGACTATTTTAAAGAATATTATTTAAAAGGTCTGCATACCACCCAAAATGATCCCAAGCGTCTCACATAGCAGTCTGGATAATACTCTCTGGCGAAGACAACGCTAATGGGAAGGTATATTTCCTGCTTCCTGCAGTTGCAGGAATCTTGTCTTCTTAGAAACTACCCATAGGTCAACAGCAACTTATAACTCAAGGGAAAATGAGTGAATGTTAATTCTATGATCACATAATAATAAAAGCCAACATTCACTGAGAATTCACTATATGCCCATGTACTTTATGTGCTTTTTAGTTTCTGATTCTTGGAGTTAATATTAGAGTAGATCCCTTTACCAATGAAATCTATTATTTATTATTTTGTGCCTTAGTTGGTCAATCAATTCTTAGAAACAATTTTTCTTGGAGAAAGAAAAAATAGCCTCAGTCTTTAGCACAGGGTACTAAATGATATGGAGATTGAACAACTGTCCTAGGGATTTCATCACTGTGGATCGATAATCCAAAAGATTCAAAACAAAAGAATCCACTTGGAGATCAATGTTCTTACGGTAGGAAATGTAGGTGTCAAAACGATTCCTTTTTTGCATCCTCACCTCCTTCCCTCCAGAGCTCTGCATAGCACCAAACTGAACAAATACATACCCACACACACAGACTTAAATGACTTGTGAAGTTCGCACTAATACAAGATACGGTGCTTCATAGAGAACTACCCTCACATTGGATATATGGGCTATTACACGTGTGTTTTAGCCCTGTCGTGGCTTCCTGTCAATCTGTGAGCAGTGGGGAACTTTTTAAAAGACATTCTGGTTGAGTCTCAAAAATTTTGGAAAGTACCAATATCAGATGGATGTTAGCCAGAGTTACTCTCTGAACTTTACCCACCTCTTCCTGTGTGTGTGCTTTGGACAGGTCTTCCTCCTCCTCCTCAAAAAACACACCTCATATCCAGGGACATCAGCTTTAAAATATCTCCTTGAAGCCATCAAATGTCAGTTGCAGTCTAGATGGATGGTTCTCAAATTGAACACCAGCAGTTCCCCAGGGAAGCTGTCTGGGCCCCACCCAAGCCTACTGAATTAGAGGCTACCAAGATGGAGCCTAGCAATCTAGCACCCCAAAGTTTTGAGAACCACCAATTTGGTTTAATCCCCTCATCTTACAAAAGGGTTAACTGGGGCCTAAAGAAGAGAAGGGAATGACTCGCTCAAGACCTGACTGTCTCAAAGCCATGACTAAAATTGTTCTTTGCAGCTGCCGCTGAGGAGAGCAGATGCTCAGGACATTAAAAAGACATATTCGAGCCTGCTTGGACTGAACTTTGCCTGGAGTTTGACATCCTTCAGCATGTGGCACTTTTTAACGTTATTTTTCAACAACATATTATGAATATCATCCCTGTTTTGAAGATGGAGAAACCAAGGTTCAGAAAGTCTAAAAACTTGTCCAAGTTCACACAATTCATTTATGGGGGAGAAAAGATTCCTTCCCAGGTCTCTCTGA
Organism: Avahi laniger; assembly: GCA_963575035.1. Taxonomy (NCBI): domain Eukaryota; kingdom Metazoa; phylum Chordata; class Mammalia; order Primates; family Indriidae; genus Avahi; species Avahi laniger. The sequence continues at coordinate 35,131 of CAUYSK010061586.1, read as the reverse complement.
CTCCAGTTCTACGGGCAATAGATACCCCACCTATGAGATTAAAAACTCAAACTAACAGCCAAGTGGCCTCTCTCTCTTCTGCAACTCGTAAAAAGCGCAAACACTTTTCTCATAACCATTCCACATCTTATGATGATTTTTTAAGACAGTGAAGGGCTTAGAAGCAAGTGACTTATCTTTCTAGAACAGTAATAAAGGCTGATATACTAACAGTCATTTTGCAGATTTTTGTGCAGAGGGAAACATTCACATTGATGACATTCCAAGTTGTAAATAGCAGCTCCTCATGTTTAAATCATTTTGTGGGTGTTTTCAGCCAGGCACTCCTTACAAAACAGTCCTCACGGCATACCTAATGAACTGCAATTGTTGCTCAAAGTATGTGGTTTAACAACAAAGGGTGAGCAAGTGGAAGAATTGGTGAAGGATCCAACTGTGATGCTATCTGTTCTAAACACTTTGCAACAGAGTAGAACACGTCAGTAGCGATACACGTTATACATCAAAGCAGGGGGCTGATGCCCGAGAGGCCCCAGGAAACCTGTGCATATCAGAAGAGCTGTTGACTTGCTGTTGGCTTCAGCCAGGCTGATGCCCAAAGTAGGATCTGTGTGAGTCTCCTTTCTTTCTAGAATTGCAGCACCAGTATTTTTTCAGTAACAGCACCCACTTTGAAAGTAATTTTATGTTTTCCCACTCAATTTCCCAAATGAAGTAGATAGATCTATGAATTAGGGTAAAGTGGGTAGTTGACAGATACACTTTGAAAAAATTGATGGAGTTAAGGACACACTACCCCAAAATATGACACATTGGAGTATTGAATATTTTAAGCTGCAGAAATTTGAGAAATGGCAAGTACAGAAAGGACTTTCTGATCTTCCTTTGAAGCAGGTCATGAGAACCTCATGTGACAGGTGCTCGGGGAAAGAGCCTGGGGACTTACATGTTTCCTCGCGAGCTGTGAATCATTTTTTGACTTTCATTTTTTGCCTATACTCAAGGGGAAAAATAGCATCCTTATCTGAGGAAGAGGGACACTGAACAAACAGGCCTTGCTGAAATTCTCCCACTACTCATAGCTCATGCCCCTTTTGCCCTATCGTATTTTTCCATGGCTTTCCACTCTTCATCAAATCTAGCATCAAATGCTCAGGTTTCTTGGACTTTCAATTTCTTATGAAGGTTCATGTGTCACGTAAAACTTACACTAAACAAATTGTATGCTTTTCTCTTGTTAATCTGTCTTTTGTTACAGAGATCCCACCAAGAATCTAGAAGGGTAGAAGAAAAAGATAGATTTCCTCCCCTACAAAAGCAAACCAATTTTTTCTGTTCCTGCCTAAGTCATTCTAGGTCAGTGCAACTGGCGCGTCCTGCTGTCAGAGTAGTGAGAGCCAGAACCCATTTGGACGCTTGATAGCCTGAAACAAACCACAACTTATTTATACATCATTTGCTTTCTCTGGACCAAGAAACAAAAAGCCGTGTCTGACACAGTCACTCCCCAACAAGCATCGGTTCTCTGACACGAACATTCCCTGTAGGACGATGAAGGAGATTGGCTGTTTTCCAACCATCGCTGGCTGGGAACAAAATCCCAAGTCCGATGGTGTCTGTGTGATGTGATGTGAGCTCCCACCTGGGAGAACAGACAAATGCTGGGTCCGTGTGGGCACCTGCCTCCTAGCTTTGCCTCCAGCGCCCTCTACAGGACCTTGTTAAGTACTGGATGCAGGGAACCAAGACAAAACCTTTGTCCTTCATTTACCTGGAGCTGAGGGGAACATTCGGTGCAAAAACTGGGAAAGTCCCAGGCAAACTGGGAAAAGTCGGTTACCCTAATAAATAAAGGTGAGCCTAAAACTAGGGGGTCTGATGGGACCCTGTGCTATTAAACTTTCATCAATTTATAGCTGAAGTGGGCATTGGGGAGGGGACCCGGGTCAAAGTCCCCGAGGCTGCTGGAGCAGCGCAATGTTCGAATTCTGCGGCCCAGGCTGGGGAAAGAGCCTGGGGACTTACGTGTTTCCCCGCGAGCCGTGAATCATTCTTTTGACTTTCATTCACTCGACAAACAATTACTGAACACCTTTTAGAATGTTCCTTGGCACCAGTAATATAAGATCCAGTATGACATGGTCCCTGTCTTCCATCTATACAAATGGCCATAGTGGATAAGTGACCCAAATGTGTCCAGGAAAGACCCTTACCCTACTGAAAGGTGAGGAGCTTCTTCTCGTGGGCAACAGAACCATTTGGCAGGCGTCAGGCCAGGAGCCAGAGCGAGGGGCAGGATGTGAAGATAGTCTGGGGTCATCCTAATGCTGCTCCGAGGCTAGACCACCTCTCTGCCTGACCCCCGGGGACTGACAGAGCCCAGAAGAGACAGGAGAACACCTTGGTTTAAAGCAAGAAGGGAAAAGCAATCATATTTCCAGCCAGAGGAAGTTGGTTAAGTAAATGAGGATACCGAAGGTATGTTGTGCTTCAATGATGATGAAAAAGCTTACACGGCAACGTGGGGCCACACGTACGCTACCAGACTAGGTTTCTTCCAAAAGCAAATGTGTGTTGGGATCACACACTTAAATAAATATGCATCCACATGAAGACTGGACAGGAACATAGAAACTGGATCCAGTGCGTTCTGCGGTAAGATTATGGGTGATCTTTCGTTCTTCTCTTTTCGGACCTGGGTTTCATATAATTAAATTGTTTTATAATAAACAAGGATAAACATCTTTCATGTTGTAAAGTTCATATGGACAAAATTCTAATGAAAAATACAGTTAAAAAAAAAAAACTGCTACCAAAAGTTAGACCTGTTACAAAAGGAAAAAAGAACAGTCCTGGATTAACACGTTTGAAGTTAATCAGGAAGAGAAGGAGGGGAAAAGCGTGCACAGGGAAATTAATTCTCCTTTCAACTCATGGGGCTTAATTATCTTGTCCATCTTCCCACCCGACTGGTGCCAGAGGTGGCGTCGGAACACCCAAGCCAGAAGTGAATCCGCCACCCAAAGAAATACCAGATTAGCCAAGTCGCTTCCAGGCAGACTGGGAAAGGTAATCAGAGGCTGGTGTCCTTCCAAGCGATAATCTCTGAAGAATAACGAATGTGGGCTGCCATCAAAATGCAGAGATAGAGACTAATTCTACACCTGGCTGGGCCAAGCAGCAGCTTGTCACAGGATGACTAAGGAGGAAGAGAGGCTGCCAGGACAGGTTCTCAGCTGCAGAGGAACCAGCTCTTAGGATGAGAGGCAGGTCTAGGGCCACCTCACAGCCCCTCAAACCACAGGCTGCACTGACCCCCACCCCATGGTACTTCAGAAAAGGCTTGAAATTGTGTAAGTGTTAAAAACAACAAGGTTCTTCCTGTTCACCCGGTTTCCAAACTCCAGGGATGTCAGCAAAATCACAACACAACACATTAAGATCCCCACCCAGGTCCTATCCCAACACCCAGGGCCTCTCCTCGGGGAAGGCTGGGCCTAGATCGAGGAGAAGGAAGTAGGTATTAACTTGTAGGAAATTTGAATAGTTGTTGAGTCAGCTTTGCACGTGAGCTCTATCCATTTGGAAACATGGTCCTGGGATCAGAGGTGGCCGCCCTTGGAAGTTGCCCCATCCCTTCGCTCTTTGTCATGCGCCCCACTTTATAGAAAGACAGAAGGAGCTGCCATATACCTATGTAGAATCTTTCTGGCCTCACTCTGAAAACCAACCCCTCCCAAGCCTATAGGCTGCGTAGATTTCTATAATGCCTTTACAAAGATTTCTGCCCCCTTCCTCCTACAACAAACTGGTCTGTCATCCCCAGGTGCCCCGGCTAGGTGTCCCCTGAGCCCACAACCTTGACCCTGATGAGATTTCTGCTCTCCGAGGCCCCCAGGGGGGATCTGCTATGACCATTCCTTCCCTGCTCTCTCCACCCTCTTCCTGGAAGACACACAGCCTCTTCTCCAGAAAAGAAGACGGTAGACAGAGGCCATTCTGAGTGAAACATTGGTGGATCTTTTCCTCGTGTTGATTCAGTACTTTCTGATGGCTTCATAGGGAGCCAGCTATGGGGCAAACTCACAGGGGAGGAAGATCTGCGTCCAGCCCAGAAGAGTTGGAATCTTGGAGACAGAAGAAAGAAATGCCCTAAAAACCTCCGGCAGGTGTCATATGCGTGGTCCTGTGAGCCAGGGGACCTCAGAGGAGGGAGACCCACGCTCCTACGAGAGTAGACCAGGGATGCCTTCGTGGAAGTGCACGGGCGGTGGAAGCGGAGAGAGGGCGTTGCAGGAGGGAGGGGAGGCTCTGGGTGGAAAGTCCAGAGCAGAGACAGGAAGGACAGGACAGAAGCTAGAAAGGCGGGAGGGCTGGCGGGGAGGCCTCGTCGGGTTCCGGCTCCCGGCCCAAACTGAATCTCAGGCCCAATTCGCTCCTCCTATCTGGGAGGCACAAGGACAGGTCTCAGGGTCTCAGTGTGTGTGAGGGGCAGGGGGCCCTCCCTGCCGAGATGCAGATTGACCCTCCATCCAATCTCTGTCAAACAAAGTGCGGAACACCCCTTCCCTCCTCGCAACCCTCATCCCCAGCTGCTCCTCCGGCCCCAAGTTCCCAGCCCCCCACCAAAGCCCACAGGAGGCGGGAGAGGGCCACCACAATCCCTCCCCAGCAAGTCCCCTTTCTGCCTTCCACATTCTCAGTCCAACTAAGCCATGCTAGAGTCTTTCCCAAAGAGCGATCGAAACAGTGACCTGAATTCCTGGAACCACCCCAATGTCAAACACGCTGGTCCCGGCACCTTGGACCTTCACACTTGCCTGCTTGTGCCCTGCTGCTTTCCAGTGCAGACTATGCAAGCGTCGGAGCAGGGAGCACTGGGCTGGGAACCTCCGCCCTGGGACTGGGCACCAGGGCTCTGACCTGCAACCATGAGGCTGCCTTGGTCTGTCTGACACTTCCTCTCCTCCCCTCCTCCGCCCCTCCATTCAGCCCCTGTATTGCGTTTATGTCCCTGTCTGCACCAGGGATGGCCCAAGGACTCCCTCTTATTGGCCTCCAGATTCTCCCCACCTTCCCTCCTGACGCATATCCTGAGTTGTCAATAGAGTCATCAAAGCCACAAGAAAAGTTGGAGCCATGCCTCCTGGACCCTGGGGAAGATACCCCTGTCTTGGCAGAAGGGACCTCAATTGGGAGCTCTCAAAAGCCTTGGGCTTTGGGGTGCGGGGATCTCCAGCAGCCAACAGTCCCGAGAGATCAGCAGACAGTGACTCAGCATTGGGGAGTCCAGCTCCCTGCCTTCCATGGCTGAAGAGCTCCACCCAGAGGACAGTCAGCTCCATCCCTGGTCACACAGACCTTCTCCAACAGGGACGGATGAGCCTCTGCCCAGTGTTCCCGAAGAAACTCCGAGAACCCCAATGTCTCTCCAAAATGACTCTAGAAAATACCTTCTCCTCCCAGAATAGCCGCCAGTCCTTGCCTCCAGCCCCAGGAATGCCCCCTGTCTGCAAGTGAGAGTGAAATTGGGGCAGCTCAGAACTCTGCCTCCCACCTGGGGGAGCTCTGAGAACCAAATGAGCCAACTCACGGCTGGGAACGAGCTACCAAAAAGTACACAGTGCTATTCAAACCCTAGGGGGTTTTTGGTTGTTGCCTGCAAGGCTGAAAGGTGCTAAAAGAAAATTCTCCCCTCCCGTTTTCACTTCCTCTTCTCTCTCTTAACCCTGGGAAGGGGAAAATCCTCCCAAGATTAGCTGCTGATGTACAAAAGGACCAAAACAACATTCTTCTAGTTGCATTTTAACAGTGTCTTCTGGCAGCCACCATGTGACTGGGTTCTGATGTTCCTGGCTCAAGGCCAGAAAGAATCACTGGAGCAGAAGGAATTGTACAGTTGGTTGGAAGAGACCTCTGAGGGCATCTAGGCCAATGGGCCGCCATATTGCCCTGTCTAAGGGCCACCAGCCTGGGCGTGGCTGCCTCCGAGGCAGGGTGAGCGCTACATGCCCAGGCAGCCCTGTTGAAGATATCGTCCCTGTGTTCTGCTAAATCAGGTGGGCTACCATCCGGCTCCGCAGTGGGGACCGTGGTGGTACTTCAGTGCGACAGAGAGCCCAGGAATGTCCCAGTCCTGCACAGCCTTGTCATGCTCCCCCTCCCACACCAGGCTCCTGGGGGAGCCACAGCAGGGGACTAGTGGGAGGAGGTGGGAGTCAGCAAGTCCCTCTACCGTCCCCTGCCGCACCAACACCAAGGATGTTGCCAAGCTCGTAGGCTTCCTGGTATTGATGATAAATGTTTGTGCTGCACGTTTACTACAGTGCCAGGCCTTGGGGTGAGGGACGCTGTGACTGTCGATGCAGAAGGATGCGTTCAGAGGGCCTGGGAAGTGGGGGAATGACGAGCGAGGAGGTGTGGCTGAGAGGTGGCCCCAGCCTGCCTTTGAGAGACACCAGGCCGTGACACACGCTGACGCTCTGCCTGGATGCCCTCCACCCCACCCCAGCCTGAGGAGGACTGCCTACTCTGCCATCAAGATGCAACCCAAACCTGCCCTCCTCTGCGAAGCCTTTCCCAGCAACTCCGCGTCTAGACAGAGAGAGATCTCCCCTGTCTGTGGTTTGAACAGTCTGTGTCTTCTACCAAAGGGTGTGGTCCCAACCTGAGTCACCAAGATATCTACCCCCGGAGGCTGGCCCACGGTGGATATTGAAGAAATATTCATTGACTTTCATCTTTGTGCCCCCAATGACTAATATTATAGTTCATTGAAGAATAGGGGCTGGACGAATGTTCCACGGATGAATGAATGAATGAACAGCTACCAAGTGGTCACAGGGCTAGCAATATGGCTAGACCTAAGGAGTGGCACTCCATCTTCCACCACTTACATTCCCCACAGGGCTTCGCAGTGAAGTAAGCACTGCATTGGAAGGACTAGCTCAACTCAACACTCGAGACTCACTCATTCAACAAATATTACAATCACTGAGCTTCTGCGATGTGCCAGACACATCACTGAACAAAACGCGAAGCCCTCCGCTCTCAGGCAGTTTATATCCAGTGGAGAAAGAGGCAGACTGTGTCTTTTGTGTTGCTTACAAACTCATTCTCTCCCTTTACATCTTTTACCTGCCCACACCAGGCCCTAGCTCCAGCAGTTTAGGTGCTGGTGATGCCCCGCTTCCTTCCAAGAGATCCCGCATTCTTCAGCAGGGATAAGATAAAAGAGAGTTGCAAAAGGTAACTGGAAGAGGGAAATGGGGTCACTGCAGTCACAGGTGACAGATTCGGAGGAGATGGGACTTTTGCTTCCTGGTCCTCAAATCTCATTCTGCATCAACTGACAGCATCTTCCGCCTTTGGGTAGAATTGGCCCTCCTAATTTAATTAAAGTGAATTAAATAGAGACAGCTTTCAAAATTGGATGACAAAGAAATGTCCTGACATTCGCCCTTGCCCAGAGCATTTGCCAGCACTGGGCTTTTGGCCTGTCATTATCCCCGGTTTCTTCCTCTGGTGTGTCACTTGCTTCTCTGGCTACCTGGTTTCTAAAAGAAGCGTGTGAGCCTTCGCAGCTGTTTCTTGCAAGCATTTGGAGAGGGGGTGGCCAGCCTCCAGGATGACTGTCTGCTGGGACGTGGGCGTCGTTCTTAGGCAGCATTTCCCACTTTCCTGGGTGGCGTGACCATCTCACTAGGCACCGGAGGCGGGTGCTGAAAGGCTCGAAAAAACTCACTCGCACGAGTGAGGGGGCGTGCAGCACCCACAGAGACTTGGCCCATGTGGTTTGCCTACAGAACTAGGCACACGGAGCAGCCTCCATAAAGACTCATTAACTTGAAAAAAAGAAAAAAGCTACAAAATGCATGAGAACTGTCCAAGTAATCATGTGGTGAATTGTTGCAAAGTGATAAATCCTTTTTTACAGCGAATGATCTTAATTGGGTTTTCATGACAGGGGTTTGTTAAAGGTTTGAAGTGAATGGCATCCTTCCTGGATTAACTTTTCCTGCATCCTCGCTAAAGTGGAGGGACTGGTGGCTCCTGAAAGTAGCAATCACTGACATCACCCTTTTCATACCCACAGCACAAGGCATGAGTGTCAGTATAATCCCTCACCGGAAGAAAGGCCTCTAATTCTGCAATCACTGGGGAATTCAAAGGATGGTGTTGTCAAACAAAAACGGCTATACGGTCTGCGTTTCACAGTTAATAAGTAATATCCTCTTCATTCCAGTTCTGTTCCTGCCAATGGAGTGAGCTTGGGAGGACTGCTATTTTCCGTATAATGCCGGCTGATGAACTCGCCTCCCAAATGCAAGCCATCGTCATTAACACGTGTCTCATGTCTCGGAAGAAGTGGAGAGGAGGACCTCTCCCCTCTGCAGCTGGGAAGGGAGGAGGTGCCGTCTACATCCAAAAGCCGGTTCCAAGAATCAGATTGGATGAAGTGTTAGGTTGAAAACTTTCGCAGAAAATGTAAATCTTGCTTTTCTGGGCAACGTGTGGACTAGTGTGAATATTCATCCTGGCTCCCAGGAAGTTCTGGTTAGAATAAATCTGTCCCTCGATTCACTTGTTCAACAGAAGGGTCTGGGAAGACTCCTGAGACTTTAGAAATAGTTGCCGCGTCCTAATATCAGACCCCTCTAGGATGCCTGTAATTCTGACTGGTCTTCTCACTTGAGAATGGGCTGTCTTGGAAATAGAATGGTGGCTGAGATCTCTGCACTCCTAAACTATTTTGTGGGCTTCCTCTATCAGATCACGAGACAATCGCTGGCACGTTCCTCTTCTTCCACTTGCACAATGGGGCAAATCAAACCCAAGACTCCACTGGCTTCATAAACGCAATTTGAAAGGGTCAGTTAGTGGAATTAACAGGGCTAAGCATTTTCTTTTTCCTGTTGAATCACCCGTTGGATCATTCAAAACCCACAGTGGGCATTCTGGATTTGGGCTCTCTCCCCGCCGTCTGCCTCTTCCCTCCCCTGAAAGCCCTCCTGGTCCAATCTGAACTTCCCCTTTTGATCCTGCAAAGTCTTTGATGTGAAACAAGCTGAATCATTACCACGAAGTCCCTGTCTCTTTGTTTTGTTTTACCAACAATTCCTCCTCATCTGGGATGAAGGGTGGGGAAGGAAAGAGGAGAGTGAAGGGGTGGGAAAAGCAATAGTCACTCATCACTACAACTCACTAATAAAGAAGCAGCATCTTAATGAAAACCACGAAGTGTTCATCAAGTTCAGTCTCATCCCCTAGAGTCAAATTTTTAATTTCAGTTGCCCCGTGAGATTCTAATTAGTCAGACATAAATGAGGGAGTTGGCTCATTCTGGGGACCCCTCAGGACTTCTCAGAAGCAGTACTCTCACGTCCAGTCTGTCTCCCTACCCCACCCCCAAATTACACACTCGTACAAGTGTAATCTCCCAGGTTCTGAGAACTGTTTTGATTCGTTCCAGTTTGCTGAAATGTAAACAACTACCGTGTCCTTGGAGTTCATATCGTTCCCTTCCATAAGGTCACTATTTCTCCACCCCAGCCTTGGCTAAGCAAAACCCCACCAGCCATTGGTTAGATAACGCAACACAGCCTTATGATGGACCACTGTGCAGCCACTGGAAGTGATATTGTGGAAGAATGTTTAATAGTTCATGATGTATTTGTTACGTGAAAATAGCAGGTTACAAAACAGGTGTTATAAAGTATAAATCCATTTTTAAGGTATGTATTTTTTAAAACTTGGATAGATACGGTCATCTCTAAGTGGCTTTTATTTTCCTTTTTATGCTTTTTGACATTTCACCACATTTTACAATGAGTCCTTTTATAATTGAACAAATATAAAAAGAAAACATCCTACCTATTATAGGCTACACTGCATCCCCTAAACGCCCACAAATTCATATACTGAAGTCCTAACCCCCGGAACCTCATGATTTGACTGTATTTGGAGGGCCTTTAAGGTGGAAAGGATACCAGTCATATTGGGTGAAGGCCCACTGGTATGACCTATTTTCACCTTAATGAAGTCACTTAGGTGGGCCCTAATCCAATATGATGGAGTCCTTATAAAAAGAAGAGACTGGGACCCAGACAACACAGACTGTATGAGGGACAGCGAGAAGGCGGCCGTCTGCACGCCAAGAAGAGAGGCCTCAGAAGACACAGACACTGTCAGCACCTTGATCTTGGTTTCTAGCCTCCAGAACTATGAAAAAATAAAGTTCTGTTGTGTAAGCCACTGAGTCTGTGGTAGTTTGTTCTGGTGGCTCTAGGGAACTAAGACACCACCCGTCTTTCAAAGACCAGCTCAGACGCCAGCCCTGCTGTGAAATTTCCTCTCATTCTCAAACTTCACCTCCTGCCAGCCTTGGGTTTCTACCACTTCTGTGTTATCTGGCCTTGTTTGGGGTAGTTTTGCTCACCCTCCTCCCTGCTAAGCTTCTTAAGGACGCAAAAAGATGCTATTGAACTAGTGATACAGAGACTTCCCCAGGATGCCAGTAGGGGTCAGACCACCTAGATCTTTCCCGCAGCTGGAGCAGGCAGGGGTGTGTGTGTGTGTGTGTGTGTGTGTGTGTGTACTGGGGGAAAGTGTGGTCGTCCCAGGAGGGCACCACCTCTTACCAGCTGTTTGACCTTAGCGACAGTCACACTTGACACCCAAACTTTAAGAGTTTACAAAGCATTTTTACAGGTATTCTCTCCTTTGGTTGTCATAACAATCCACCAAGGTTATATATTATTTCCTTCAGCTCACAGGTGAGGTAACCATCCTCAGAGAAGGTGGGAAGGAAAACATTTAGTCATGAAAACACATAATGATAATAGCCAGAAGGTGCTGAGGGCCTGGCACCACAGTAAACATTTTGTGTGCCTTGTCACCATTAATCCTCACCATGACCCTGTGAATGAACTAGTACTACACCCATTTTACAGATGAGGAAATTGAGGCTCAGAGGTGTTGTCTGAGATCACAAGGCTAGAAAAGGGTGGAGCTAGGACTTAAACTCAGGTTTGTATATCCACAGCCCACACTCAGAACCAACGGGCCGTGCCGCCCTCTCCCAACCTTGCTGAGTGTATAAAGGCAGCTAAACAAGGGGAACAAATGGGTCAGGCTTCCAAATTCAGAGGCCGAGTTGGTCTGGAAAAGCATCTCACATAGGGTGAGATTTGAACTGAGCCTTTTGGACACAGTTGAGTGGCAAGGATGGGGTAGAGGTGGCCTGCCTCACACAGTGTTGTTTACAATGAAGAGTCTCACAAGTTTAACCACCCAGTTCAACGCTCCACACCCCTCAGGAGCCCCCACTATGTGCCAGCCACTGGGCTGAGGGAATGCAGGGATAGAGAGAAGATTAAGAGGAGGTTCCTGCCCCTCAGGGGCTGTCTCCTAGGGAAGGCAGACTGGTGCATGACAATAATGACCAATGAAGACAAGAATCAATTGCATTGCCATCGATCGAAGGTTCTGTCCAGGGCTTGGAGGGGAAAGCCCTGGTCCCAGTTCTGCCACTAATTGTCTATGAGACTTTAGGCAAATCACAGCCCATTAGTGGCCTCAACGTCCACATCTGGAAATGGAGTCACTGAATTTGTACTGCAGAATGACATCTGTGGGCCAGCTTCAATCATTTGCACCCAATTTCCATTCTCCAAAAAACTCTAACCCTTACAATTAATATAAAGAAATGCAGCTGGATGCAGTGGCTCCCACCTGTAATCCTAGTAGGCCAAGGTGGGAGGCCAGGCTTGAAGCCAGGAGTTCAAGACCAGCCTGGGCAACATAGTGAGACTCTGTCTCTACAAAAAAATTTAAAAATTAGCCAGGCATTGGTGGCATGCACCTGTACTCCCAGCTACTGGGGAGGCTGAGATGGGAGGATTGCTTGAGGCTAGGAGTTCAAGGCTGCAGTGAGCTATGATTGGGTCATTGCACTCCAGCCCGGGTGACAGAAAGAGACTCTGTCTCTAAAATTAAACAAACAAACAAAAGCAGCCTACATATTGAAGAAGAGGATGGAAATAGCACCCATTGCCAGCTCATATCCTAAACCATCCATGGCCCCAGGGGAGAAGACCCAGCTAAGCCACAGCATGGCCCCCTGGGCTGGCTCGTGTTCTCAGAGGAGACGGTGTAAATGGATCAGGCACACAGGCCCCCAAGAGAACCGGAGAAGGAGGGCTAGGTCAACAGCAATGCTGTGGCTGTGACACCATCAGCAGCACCCCTCCGAATCCAGAGCCAGACCCACGCGGGCCTCTCCGAGCTTGGCCCCTCTCCCGGAACCCTCTCCCACTGGAACAGGCCCCTCCGAAGTGGGGGCTAACCTCTCATTGGCTCATTTCTTGTAGGACTCAAGAGACAAGAGGGAATCTTAGGGAATTAGCCCAACAATGTTTTCTTACTTAAACACACAAGTTGAATAAATGGGAATATTGACTAACACAAAGTCACTTTGTATTGAAGTGACGTATTGTATTGAACACATTTAGCACCTTGGCACATATTTGGTTTCGTTTCTTTCAATTTTTTTGTTTGTTTGTTTTTGAGACAGGATATTATTCTGTTGCCCAGGCTAGAGTGCAGTGGTATCATCATAGCTCACAGCAACCTCAAACTTCCAGGCTCGAGCAATCCTCCTGCCTTAGCCTCCCAAGTAGCTAGGACTACAGGTGTGTACCACTAGGTGTGCACAGGTGTGCCCAGCTAATTTTTTAATTTTTCGGTAGGGAAGGGGTCTCACTGTGTTGCTCAGGCTGGTCTCAAACTCCTGGCCTCACGTGATCCTCCCATCTTGGCCTCCCAAAGTGTTAGGGCTACAGTCATGAGCCACTGCACCTGGCCTCTTTGTATTTTTTTTTTAATGATGGGAGAAAAACTGAAGAGGAAAATTCTCCCATGTGGATTGAACCCTTCACCTTTTTCATCCCTGCCTCCAAGATATTCAAATACACATATTTAGATATTCAAACACAATTTTAAGAAATTTCTGCTACAATAAGTTGATCTTTTCTCTGAAAAGTAAGGAAGAGAAGGGTCTCCTCCTTCCATGGGTCCCCCATTCTATAATTCTGGGGCTGCCTAACCTTTACAGGGCCTTTCCTGATTGCTCTCAAAGTTGGCATTCTACAGCTCACCCAGCATATCAAGGGGTTGGGGCTCTGTAAGAAAACCTCACCTTCCTGAGCTGCTGCAGAACCCAAGAAGATGTGGTGAAAGAGACAGATTTCCCAGTAACTGCGCCCACAGGGTTCCGGGGCCTTTGCAAGCCTGTGCCAGGTGAATCTCTTGCCTGAGGGCCAAGCAGGACAAGCTACCAGTGCTGCCATTTGGTCGATGCAATAAGAAAACACACCCAAGTCACTGTCATTCACTTATCCGACAACATTATGATGCATCTATCTGCCCAACACTGTATAGTGCTGCACCAGAACACAAAAATGAAAGGACAAAGTCCCTATGTCCAGGAACTCAAGTTCTAGAGGGGGGACAAGGAGTTCTTCATTCCTTATTTCTCACCTTTCACTCCAAATCCAACCCTGTAATCACAATATCAGGAGGTGAGACAAGCTGGGTTGAGTCACCTTGGAAAGTCCACTGGATGGGGCTGCTGGCTACCACTTTAACTCAGAAGCCAGTGGAGTCTGAGAAGCTCAAAATTTGCAGCAATCTTGGGGGCCTCAGGCAACCTTCCGTGCAGCACTATCCGGGGTTATCCTCCTAGTAAGGTACAAGTCTACAAAAAGCTGGACATACCGCCTGCTCCCCTGGAGAAAAGGAAATCATACAAGTAGAGAAGGATACAGGCAGCGAAGACTTATGCTGGGACAGGCAGCCAAGTGGGAAAAAGTGGGAACCCAGGCCCCAAGTTCTGCACAAGGGCCCTGAGGCCTGGGGGCCAGGGGTGTGGAAGCTGTTAGCAGCTGTCCCTTCCTGGTTGGGGAGGTATGGAAGGTAAGTGGAGGGGGTGCTTAAGTAGACTAAACTCATGCAAACCCATCCCATCCCCAACAACAAATCGGTGCTAAAAGGCCGGGTCCAATCGGGTCTGGTCAGACACGCAGCCCAAATATCAACCACGCCCTAAGCAGAATTCTAGTCGGCACAGAGACCTGAGTTCAAGTCCCACCCAGAACTGTACCTTGCTTGTTGTGCTCCCTTGGAAAAATCTCTGATTCTCCTTAAGCTTCAACTTCCTCATGTGCGAACTGGGGGACATTATTGATACTTACCCATAGGGTTGTTGTGAGGATAAAATGAGATATCAGATATAAAGCACTTAAACAGTGGTTAACTGTTATCATCAGTTCCATAGAGGCCTTCCGAGCCTCCCGGTGAAAAATGGCCTCTGCCCCACCTTGAACTCATGTCACAGCCCAGTTTTGTCTTTCATTTTCATCCTCGAAGGGAAGGTCCCTGTTTGATTCATATCCACAGCATCTAGTCCGAATTCAAATGATGGGTGAGAATTTAAACAATTCTTTTGAGAAAGGGAGGGAAAAGAAAGACCTTAGAAACAACCACGTTATTGGCAGAAATACACGATGACAGTCAGCTACCAAAACAAAAACAAAAACAGACTGAGTTGGTGGAGCTTGGATCCAACTTGCTAGTTGGAGTGAAGGGGACGTTAACACAGACTTGCTGCTGTTCCAGGTGTGGTCCATCACTGGGAGCCTGTCAGAAATGCAGACTCTGGACCCTGCACCAGACCTACCGAATTAGAATCCGAATTTTAACAAGATGCCCAGGTGATTCCTGTGCGTGTGCACTTTGAGAAGCTCTCAATAGACTAGTGGTTCTCAAACGTGGCTGCACATTGGAATCATCTAAAGGACTTTTTAAAATCCTGATGCCCAGGACAACTAGTGTTAATTTGTGTAGCTCACCAGGTGAGTCCAATGTGCAGCTAGGGCTGCGGGCCATCCGTCTAGACCAACCCTACAATTTGCAGGTTGAAAAACTAAAGTCCAAAGGTCGTACAGCAAGTGAGTGACAGAGCTTGACACTGGCGCCCAAGTCCTCCTACTCCAGGGCTCTCTTCACTGCGCTTCGTTGTCTGATGACAATTTGGAAAATGGAGTGAGGTGAGGGGGGCACCTGCCTTCCCACTCTGGCTTGGCTTCCTCATGGTTGGGTCCTAGCTCAGGTCCTGAAGGAGCTGGGTGTGGGTGACTGTGCACCTTGGAATTCCCAGATGGACTATGTCCACGGGGACCTCCCCGTCCCAGGCGGTAGGTGCCAGAAGCCTGGGGCCAGGTGGGACTCTGCTTCCTGGCCGGTGCCCAGTCTCTGGGCTGGAACAGCCCCACACTATCACCCAGCCAGCCTGGCCCTGCCATTCCCACACCCCCATGGCTTCCCAGAGACACAGAGCACTCAGGGACTGTCCCACCGCAATTCTCCGAACTCAGGTGAGGTTTCTGAGCCCCCGCGGGCTCAGCTCCCCGCTCCTCCCAGAGCTGCCAGGACGGGCTCACTCTCAAGTCAGCAACCGCGAACAAGGTCTCGAAACCCTGAGGGCTAGAGGCTCCCTCGTGACTTGTTTTTGCTCTCTTGTCAGGGTTTTGGGGGCGGGGGGGGGTGTATGTTCCAAAACTCTGATTGTCTGTGCTTTGTGACATTTTCTGGTGTGTTTTTGAAGTGGCTTTTTGTTATTCTGCCTCCACTCACTCATCTTTCTCAGTAGCCGTGGAAAACACTCAGCCGGCTCTGCTCTCCTCTGAGCACCCAGATTCCATGTAAACAGCTCACCTGGCGGCCTGACCAGGCTGAACAGTTGGCAAGGGCCTGGGTCTCTTGAGCCCCTGAAAATAAACAGGCCGCTTAAAGCTTCACGGTGCTCCATGAAGAGAATGGGGTAGATGCAAGAAAGCAGAAGGAACCTTCTAGTCACATAACTATTCTGTTGATGGCCCAGTGAGGTCTGTTCTGCAGCCCTAGAGCAGGCAAAAATAGGAGGCTCCTCCTTCCCTGAGCCTCAGGCCTGCCAGGAGGAGGGTACCCACCTGCCGAGAGCCTTTCTGGTCTCCTTGCCTGAAAACTGAAGGGTAGACCTCCACCTGCAGCGTCCAATACAGCAGCCACTAACCACATGTGACTAGTGAGTGCTTAAAAGGTGGCACTCATTTTATTTATTTTTCATTTTATTTAACTTTACTTAATTTAAATGAAATTTAAATAGCCACAGGTGGCTTGTGGCTACTCTGTTAGTGCAGCTCCAAAGCAGTGGTTCTCAGATGTGGCTGCACATCGGAATCACCTGCGGACCTTCCAATGACCTTGACCCCTGGAGCCATCCCTGGTGATTCTGATTTATCACCACTGGGTGTGGACTGAGCAGCAGTTTCCACAGCTCTGGCCCAAAGGACTTCCAACAGCTCTTCCCACTCTGACATCCTACATTTTGATCTGGTTTCTACAATTTTCAAAATTTAAAGATGAAGGAGTTTACTTAGAGAATCAACTCAAGACACTTAAAAAATGTTTTTCCATTTCTAAATGGAACATATGTTCGTTGTAGAAAACTGAGGAAGTTCAGAAAAACAAAAAGAAGAAAATTAAAATCCTCCCACCCAGAAGTAAAGGGTTAAAACATCCAGATATGTATCCTTCCCAGCATTTTCCGATCTTCAAATGGAGATCACACTATGCTTCTATTTTGTAACTGGTTTTTGTCACTCTGCTTATTTGACTAACAAATATAGCATCAATCGTAATGGCTTATATGGTATTCTGTTATATATACAAACCACAATTTATCCAAATCCACACTAATATTGGCCCTATTTTTGCTATACTTTTAAAAAACACCTTGCTACGAATATAATAATAACAATATCTTTATGAAAAGATATTCATTAATCCCTTAGAAGAAGGGAAGAGAAAAGAATTAGGTCAAAAGGTATACAAAATTCTAAGACTTGTCCTAAATGCTTACCAAATTACTCTCCAGAAAAATCAGTTCACATTTCTTTCAGCAAAACATGAGAGTACATGCTGGCATTGGGGATTGACAAGTTTCAATTTAACAAGGTTTGAGAAAAAAATTTTTAAAAACCTCCAACAGGCACCTCATTGTTCCAAAGTTCAGCACACTTTTTTTTTTTTTTTAGGTCTCACTGTGTTGCCCAGGCTGGTCTTGAACTCCTGACCTCAAGCAATCCTCCCATCTCAGCCTCCAAAAATGCTGTGATTATAGACATGAGCCAGAGCACCAATATGCTTTTTTTAAAGTGAGCTATTTCATATTTTCTCTTCTATCCTTAGACTTTCAACACCTCCTCCCACATCGACATTCTCACCTTCCTCTTTCACTGAGGAACGAAAATCAATCAAAAAAGAACATCCCAAGCTCCACCATCACTTCTACTCACCCACCTGTATACACTCTCTGCCTTTTGTTCCCGCCTCTCACTATGAACTATCCGTAAGGCCAACCCCTGGACTTGAGCCCTAGATCCCATTCCCTCTTGCTTACTCAAAGACATCATCCAGCAACATCCTTTCTTTCTTCAGCATTATCAGTGTTTCCCTCTTTCTTAGATCATTCCAGCAGCATTTACCAAGTTGATACTTCTCTCGTAATTAAAAATACTTCTTTTGACTCAATTCCTCTCTTCAATGTTGCACCATATCTCCTCTCCAAACAAAAAAAAAAAAAAAAAAAAAAGGACTTGGCATTAAGTCAGGGAGAACAACATAGATGCTAAATAGAGGTATAGGGGTACCAGAGTCTCCCTGGGAACAGAGAAGTAGAGCCCATGATTCTTCATGGCACTGCTGGGAAGTCTGAGCGGTGGCATTTGAGCTGGTTCTAGCAGGGTAGTGCAGGCGCCGGGGAGAGGTAGGAGGTGGTAGTATTTGGCAAACACCAAAAGGTGCGGGGGGTCCAGGGGATGGGAAGGGTGTCGCTTTCACCCTCCCGTGGCTCCTGTATTTATTATCCCCCTACAGTCGAGAAGCTTCTCCTTGAGTCCATCTAACAGCCTCTTTTTACAGCTTGAATCCCTTCCTCCGGTTATTTGTAGTGGGAACAGGAGGCAACTCAGTTACATTCTCCATAAAGTCACCTCCAGAGACTCTAGGCAAAGGTAAATACAAGCATGGGATGGTATGTTGTTATTGATGAGTTCAATCCCTTAGGATTTTTTGCTTCTTTTTTACAAACAACATTGACTCGGCCGGGCGCAGTGGCTCACGCCTGTAATCCTAGCACTCTGGGAGGCCGAGGCGGATGGATCGCTCAAGGTCAGGAGTTCGAGACCAGCCTGAACAAGAGTGAGACTCCGTCTCTACTAAGAAATAGAAAGAAATGATCTGGACAACTAAAAAATATATAGAAAAAATTAGCCAAGCATGGTGGCGCATGCTTGTAGTCCCAGCTACTCGGCTGAGGCAGGAGGATCTCTTGAGCCCAGGAGTTTGAGGTTGCTGTGAGCTAGGCTGATGCCACGGCACTCTAGCCTAGGCAACAGAGCCAGACTCTGTCTCAAAAAAAAACAACAAAAAAAAAACAACATTGACTCACAATGTCATTATGTCCATTAAAAAGCAAAAAAAGAGGCCAGGAGTGGTGGCTCACACCTGTATTTCCCAGCACTTTGGGAGGCTGAGTCAGGAGGATCACTTGAGCTCAGGAGTTCCTGACCAGTCTGGGTAAAATAGCAACACCCTGCCTCTACAAAAAATTAAAAACTCAGCTAGGCATGGTAATACGTACCTAGAGTCCCAGCTACTTGGGAGGCTGAGGCAAAAGGATCCCCTGAGCCCAGCAGTTCGAGGCTGCAGTGAGCTAAAATGATGCCACTGCACTCCAGCCCAGGCGACAGAGCAAGACTCTGTCTCAAAAAAAAAAAAAAGTTGCAGAACTCAAGACCACAGGACAAAGGTCAGGGTGACCTGGATTCCCCAGGCCTCCGGTCAGAGCCCAACTCACCCCATGATTAGGATGGCCAGTGCCAGCCTCATGCAAAGGAGGCAGCCAGTCTGAGTCCCCGCTCTCCTGTTTAGGACCTTGGGGAAACTCGCTTCATCTTGCTGAGCCTAGAATAGTGAAAACTTAGGTTTGGGGAGGAGGGAAGCATTTTGCTAAAAATAATATAGTAATAACGACCTGCAACTGCCATCAGTGTGGGCCCATGACAAGTGGGCCAGTCACTTGCCTTCTCTTTTCGTCAGTTTCTGTGACCCACAAACACACATCACACCCCCTTCACACAGAGTCTGCCGTGTAGTATTTCAAGAATAACGCAAGTCCCCAAAGATAGCCTTTCTTGGGAAACTCACTGAAAAATGAATTAAGGGACTTGCCCAACTGTGTTTTGGGTAGGAGGTAGGAAGGGCATGACAACCACAGGACCTTTTCTACCCTTCCCCAACTCGGCCCTATGATGTCAGAGACAGGATCAAATCTCCCTCCCTGCCTGCCTCGCCCCCCCTTCTCCCTGCTCCGTTAACACATGATGTCCCTGGAGAGTCCCCCGACATCATCACAGAACAAAAACAAAAACAGCAGAGAAAAAAATACCAGACCTTCCCCGTGCCGCCGCCCCCCCACCATGGGCCACCCACGCGATGGGAGTTCTTCGTTTCAAATACTAGAAATGCAATGGCCTTTTTTTCCCTTTTCACTTCTGCTATTTACACAGCAGTGCCTGCCAGGGACCTCAGCACTAAACCCACCATAATTCAAGTTTATTTTTGGATTTCTCAGCTGTAGCGATCTACAAAATGCCAACATGGGCTGTGGCGACTCAGGGGACAACGGGGAGGAGAGGGAGGAAGGGAATGACTCTTGGCCACAACCTGCTCCGGGCCAGCGCCTCACTGACGAGATTTCATTTCCTCCTCACAGAGACTCTTAGAAGAAGCCCTATTATCGATGATATTTTTGAAGATAGTGAAACTGAGCTTCTGTGTAGCTGAGCGGTTTCGTCAAACAATTAGCAAGTAGGCGCACCTGGATTGAAAACCAGGCCTGACTCAAAAGCCACAGTTCTTCGTGCCGAGCCCCCACCCCCTCTCTCGCGAACCCACCGCAATTTCACATGTACCTGTGTGTTCGTAGCTCTCTCTGCCCCAGCCGCCTCCTGTGCTTTTGCCCTGTTCTTCTTTGGAACAAAAATGGCACCAACCAGAGAAGGTTCTGGAAATTTAAGGTTTTGGTTTGTTTTGCTTTTCCCCGTGGCAGTGGTACATGCCTCATTCCGACGCATTTAAGTAATTGACTCCTGGCCCTCAACCCCGGGAATCCTGTTGGGGAGAAGAGCCAGGGTGGGCAGAAGTCTCTCTTGGCAACGTGGGAGACTGCCGGACTCGGAGCTACACAGATGAGGGTTGGAATCCCAGCTCGGATGCTTAAGGCACCCAAATGTTGCTGAGCCTCCGTTTCTCCATCTATAAATTGGCAATGATATGTCCACCTGGCAGGGTAGTTGAAAGAACCCAATGAGATAACGTGAGCAAAAGAGCCCAGGTCAGATTCAGCCACATAGCAGACCTCCCATAGGTGTCCCCTTCTTCTCTTCCTCTCTCACCTCCTCAGGAAAGGGGTACAGGGATGCCACCAGGGAGACTGGCCGCAGAGAGCTCTGGTGACTCTCTGTGGAAGCTCAGTTAGATTCACTTCGGCCTGCCTCAGACATGGCAGGGCCCAGGCGAGAGTACAGTGGAGGCCTGCATACCACACGCCCAGTCCCATTATAAATCAAGCTAATAGACTGTTAAATAAAACAAGTTCCACTCCATCTTGAAAACATGTTTTTGTAATGAAAAATATATTTTCATAACGAACTAAAAAGCCATGTTTAAGTTTAGAAATCTCAGATTCCCACTCTGGGAGGCCAAGGCAGGCAGATCGTTTGAGCTCAGGAGTTCGAGACCAGCTTGAGCAAGAGCAAGACCCCGTCTCTACTAAAAAAAATAGAGAAATTGGCTGGACAACTAAATAATATATATATAGAAAAAATTAGCCAGGCATGGTGGCGCATGCCTCTAGTCCCACCTACTCAGGAGGCTGAAGCAGAAGGATCGCTTGAGCCCAGGAGTTTGAATTAGGCTGACACCACAGCACTCTAGCCCAGGCTAGAGTCTCATAAAAAAAAAAAAAAAAAAAAAGAGCCGGGCGCGGTGGCTCACGCCTGTAATCCTAGCACTCTGGGAAGCCGAGGTGGGCAGATCGTTCTGAGCTCAGGAGTTCGAGACCAGCCTGAGCAAGAGCGAGACCCCATCTCTACCAAAAATAGAAAGAAATTAATTGGACAGCTAAAAATATATATAGAAAAAATGAGCTGGGCATGGTGGCACATGCCTGTAGTCCCAGCTACTTGAGAGGCTGAGACAGTAGGATCGCTTGAGTCCAGGAGTTTGAGGTTTCTGTGAGCTAGGCTGACGCCACGGCACTCTCTCCAGGCAAGAGAGTGAGACTCTGTCTCAAAAAAAAAAAAAAAGAAAGAAATTGACCTGGCCAAAGACACCTGCGCTGCACCCTAAGCTCGATAGATAATAGGCCTTTATTATGTTAACCCACTGAGAATGCGTGACCTATTTGCCATAGCATCTAGCACCTTAATTACTACACCTTGGTTATTGTAGCCTCCTAGAAAGGAAGCCCACTGAAGCTTCCTGAGCTTCATTATGTATGCTTTGTTCGTCAATGTTGTCTATCCTTAGTGCCCAGAACAGAGGTTGGCATTTAGTAGGAATATTTAATAAATATTTGTTGAGTGAGTGGATGAATGAATGAATTCCCTTTTCTACCATGAATCATGAAAATAAGTGAATGGTTCTAACGAAAAGACCACGAAAAAGAACTTTAAAAAAATTTTGGTGGGGCTCACGCCTGTAATCCTAGTACTCTGAGAGGACAAGGCGGGCGGATCGTTTGAGCTCAGGAGTTCGAGACCAGCCTGAGCAAGAGCAAGACCCTGTCTCTACTAAAAATAGAGAAAAATTAATCGGACAACTAAAAATATACATAAAAAATTAGCCAGGCATGGTGGCGCATGCCTGTAGTCCCAGCTACTTGGAAGGCTGAGGCAGGAGGATCGCTTGAGCCCAAGAGTTTGAGGTTGCTGTGAGCTATGCTGACGCCACGGCACTCTACCCCGGGCAAAAAGAATGAGATTCTGTCTCAAAAAAAAAAAAAAATTTTGGTGGGGATAGTTTTGTTTAAAGAAGAATAAATGAGGTTTCTAGAGAATTATTGGATGAAAGGCTTTGGGAAAACTAAAGAGAGTTTGCTTCTTTTTGTTCTGCCCCGGTTCCACCTTTTTCTTTTCCTTTTCTTCCTCCGACTTTTGTACCTCCTCCATCTCTATTCCACCCACATTCTCCTTTGCTCTCTCCTTCTCCTGTTCTCTCTCCCCTTTTTCTGATGGACTATCTTCTTTTTTCCTCCCACTTAATCTAACGAGAATTCTGCCAATTAATTTGAGCTGCTCTGAATGCTTAGCCAAGATATCTGCTCCAAGTCATTTAAAATATAGTAGAGGGAGATAACATGGGTTTTAAAATATGATGAAATATTAAATCCTTGGACTGTTGCATTCCTCTTCTGCTTTTTAGGTCCACTTAATTTCTACTTGAGATACAGAGAAGAACTGAGGGTGCTCCAGAAAATTCAGGCTAATCCTTCACTGAGGACAATGGAAGCAAAGCAGACAATATATTTTTTAAAAACATGCTTGAACACATCTGGATAACAAAAGTGAAAAATTACCAATAGTAGACAGAAAAGGGAGATGATCCTGACATCTGGTGTTTGCTTTTGACAGCTCCTTGAGTCTAGAGCAAGTATCAGCAAATAATTTACGTAAAGGGCTGGATAGTAAATATTATAAGCCTTGAGAGCCACATGTAGTCTCTGTTGCATAATCTTCTTTATTTTTTTTGGTTTTTTACAATCCTTTAAAAATGTAAAAATTTTTTTGGAAATTGATAGTGATGAGGATTTCACAACATCATTAATGTAACTAATACCACTGAATTGCATGCTTTAACATGGTTAAAATGGCAAATTTTATGTTTAGATATCTTTTTACCACAATAAAAAAGATTTTCCCCAAAATACAAAAACAATTCTTTACACTATAGCCCTGCAAAAACAAGGTGAGGGCAGAGTTTGGCGGGTAGGCTATAGTTTGCCAACCCTTGGTCTCTGGGACAGATACTGGAATCCAGTGATCCATTAAGGGAGGCGGTGGAAATGGTCAGGCCTAGTAGGGAGAAATATTTTATCATTGATGGTTAGAAATACTGAAGTATGGGCATAATAGAAAGTGAACTGACTTTTAGTTATTTTCATTATTGTTTGTAATTTCTCTACAGACAATATGCCCCTCATGCCTGCCTTCCAGGCAGCCACTTCCACCCTACCCTTATCCTTGGTAAGTCACTGACCCTAGAAGTAAAAAATAACTGCAAGTATCAGGACCTCACAAAGATTCTTAAAGTCCTTTCAATTTCTAAAATAGGATTGAGATGACTGCTTTTAGTGCTCCCTGGAGCCTAACAGAAGCAAACATATTAATAAATTATCTGTAGAGGAAGTAGCCTCATTGTAGGCCTCACATTGTTTCTATAGGCAAGTTTGCAAATATAAGATCCAGCACAAAATGCCAATTACAAACACATGAGTAGACAAGACAACGTGCAAAAAACAGGTAGAAATCATAGATAGCAGAAACAAATACCACAAGAGTATCAGATGTTACAATTATCAGACTTGAAAATAACTGCACTTATTTAATACACTGTCCAAGGACATAAGATATAAGATTAGAAATTTCAGCAAAGAACAACAGATATCATTTTTAAAAAAGAACCAAACAATTTTTTTTCTTTTGAGACAGAGTCTCACTCTCTTGCCCAAGCTAGAGTGCCGTGGCATCAGGCTAGCTCACAGCAACCTCAAACTCCTGGGCTCAAGCAATCCTTCTGCCTCAGCCTCCTGGTAGCTGAGACTACAGGCATGAACCACCACACCCGGCTAATTTTTTCTATTTTTAGTTGCCCAGCTAATTTTGTTTTCTATTTTTAGTAGAGACGGGGTCTCGCTCTTGCCCAGGCTAGTCTTGAACTCCTAAGCCCAAGCGATCCTCCTGCCTCAGCCTCCCAGAGTGCTAGGATTACAGGCATGAACCACCGTACCTGGCACAAACAGAAATTCTGAAACTAAAAACTACAACAAACAAAATAAAGAATGAAATTATATGACAAATTTAACAGCAGTCTAGACCCAGCTGAAAAGAAAATTAGTGAATGGAAAGTTATGTCAAAAGAAAACACCCAGAATAAAGTATAGAGAGATAAAAGGATGGAAAATCCAAAAGAAGGTGAGTGTCATAAGGGA
The DNA here is from genome assembly GCA_963575035.1 of Avahi laniger. NCBI lineage: Eukaryota > Metazoa > Chordata > Mammalia > Primates > Indriidae > Avahi > Avahi laniger. The sequence goes on along the minus strand of CAUYSK010061586.1, from coordinate 10,758 downwards.
ATACGAGAAGGTCTAACATATGCACTTGGAGTTACAGGAGGAAAAGAGAGAAAGAATAGGGGAAAGGCCAAATTCAAAGAAATAATAACTGCGAACTTTTAAAAACTAGTGGAAGATATCAACCACAACCCTATGAGGGCCAATAAGAGATTCAATTTAGCTGATACAATAAAACTATTGAAAACAAAAAACAAAAAAAGACAAATCTTCAAAGCAGGCAGAGTGCCTTCAAAGACATGACAATTAGAAAGACAACCTTTCTACAAAAACAATGGACACCAGGATCATTACATGATACTTTTTAATTTTCAAAAATTCAGCCAACTTAAAATTCTAAATGAAGCAAAAGTATTCTTCAAGAATGAAGCTAAACTCAAGATATTTTCGGACATACAAAACTAAGAAAATTTGTCACCAGCAAATTCACACTAAAGAAAATACTAAAGCCGGGTGCAGTGGCTCACGCCTGTAATACTAGCACTCTGGGAGGCCAAGGATCGTTTGAGCTCAGGAGTTCGAAACCAGCCTGAGCAAGAGCGAGAACCCATATCTACTAAAAATAGAAAGAAATTAATTGGACAACTAAAAATATATAGAAAAAATTAGCCGGGCATGGTGGCACATGCCTGTAGTCCCAGCTACTCGGGACTGAGGCAGGAGGATCGCTTGAGCCCAGGAGTTTGAGATTGCTGTGAGCTAGGCTGACGCCATAGCACTCTAGCCTGGGCAACAGAGTGAGACTCTGTCTCAAAAAAAAAAAAAATATGAAAGTCTATCTAAATTGTTTTTAATCACTGTAATCAATATATAAAGTGTATATTTTTGAATAATCTAAAAATCTTAGTCAAGTGTTTACGTGTGAAAAGCCTGAGTTCTGATTCCATCCAGACTTTGAGCAAATTATCACAGTAATGTCTCAGTTGCCTTACCTATTGGGAAAAGAGACTACCTCCCTCATAGAGTTTTGTGGGATATTAAATAAGTTAATACATGTACAACTCTAAGAAAAGTGCATGGTACAGATTAAACACAGAATACATAGTAGTTCTTATTATTACTGTTATTATCCACTAGACTTGTTTAATAAAACATGGCTGCTGCTGAGGATAAATAATTCATTAATCTAGTTAGTATAAATTGATCTTCCCTTTAATTGGAATTTTAAGTTGCTTTCTTTTTTTAGCATGTTAATATTTTATAGGTACAGGCAATTAAACTTCTGGTAAGGTGGCTGTTGGGTATGAAAAACAACCAGTCTAAATCTGCCAATTCAACTCTTCGGTTATTATCAGCGATGTTGGTTAGTGAGGGTGACCTGACAGAGCAAAAGAGGATCAGGTGAGCTTTTTCTTTATTTCTAATTTTCTGAGCTCAGAAATTTTGGTGGAGTTTACATAGGAATTATTTGCCTGATTAATACTAAATGTTGTCATTTTACCATGTGCTCTGGAATTAAATTTTATATACTCAGGGTTCATCTTTGTACTAGTATATTACTCTTTACTCCTAGAGACTAATAATTTTTTCCAGTAAATATTTAGTCATAATCATACAGTCTAATGTTAAAGTTAGTGTGAACATTTGGTTCAATTAAACAGGTATTTTTAAAATTTCTACTCTTTGCAAAATACTATGAAAAGCATTGCACCAAAAACAGATAAGAAAAGTCCCTGCCTTCAGGAACTTACCCTTCAGTGAAGTGATTAAATAAATGGAGTGACTTGAGTGCCATGAAAGGAATTAAAATTTCAGTTGTGGTTCAAAGAAGGGAGAGACAAAGCCTCTTTGTGGTTCTACAAATGCAAAAAGAAAACAGAATTGTTAACATTTCTACACATTTTCACTCTTCAAAACTGTAAAATTGCCATTTTATTTCTATTCCTTTTAAGATGGAAACAAAAGCTCAACTTTTCATGATCCTTGTTTCTTTCAAATCCTTGTTTTACTAGGGCCCAAGAGCACCAACAGAGATAACTAAAGAATTCCTTTTTTTTGAGACAGAGTCTCACTGTGTTGCTCTGGCTGGAGTTCAGTGACACGATTTCTCACTGCAACCTTGAATGTCTGGGCTCAAGTAATCCTTCCCACCTCAGCGTCACAAGTAGCTAGGACTCTAGGTGTGTGCCACCACATCTGGCAGTTTTTCTTTTTTTTTATGTTTTGTAGAAATTGAATCTCGCTGTGTTGTCCAGGCTGGTCTTGAACTCTTGGCCTCAATCATTCCTCCTGCCTCGGCCTCCTAAAGCTCTGGGATTACAGGCATGAGCCACTGTGCTCAGCCATTTTCCTATTTTAAAATATGTATTAGAGCAGTGGTTCCCAACCTTTTTGGCACCAGGAAACAGTTTTATGAAAGATGGAAGACAACTTTTCTGCAGAACTGGGGGGACTTGGGGGACCACAGTGTTAGAAGAAAGAGGTTTAATCATTCATTTATACATTCAGTATTTATTGAACATTATCAGATACTAAGTATTGCTATGCTCTTTAATTTTTAAAATTATTAATATTATTAGAGATGAGGTCTCACTATGTTGCTGGCCTCAAACTCCTGGGCTCAAGCAATCCTCCCACTTCTGCCTTCCAAGAAGCTGGGACTACACAGGCGCATACCACCACACCTCACTGCCGCATTATTTAAAGATACAAAACTCCCCACTTCCGAGGAATGTGCAGTCATGCAGTCTAGTGGAGGAGACAGGATATGAACAATCACAATAGATGATACTTAATGCTTTGCTGAATTGTAGAAAACCACAGAAATTATTGTTATCATAAAATAAGCCAGAAGTAGCCTTTTAACAGACTGATCATTAGAGCTGAGTTAGGGATGATGCAAAGCTTTAAATTTGGGGTAACTATACAGTATATGGCAGAGTCATAATAATGAGCTCTTACAAACGAAGGATCTCAAATAGAGATGAAAACTATATATTATCAGTTTACCTGAAAAAGTTTAACATCACTTAATGTAACAAATACAATTTAAACCTCTTTTGCCCATCAAATAAAAAAAAATTTTTTTTAATGGGATTGTGGAAATGGGTTCCTTCCTTACTCCTGTGAGTATAAATTGACATAGTCTTTGTAGGACTCTTCGGTGTTTTGTATCTAGATCCTTAAAAATGTTTTTAATCCTTTGGCTATTTTTTAAAATCATGAAATAATAAAAGTGATTGTATGATTTACAAAAATATAAACGTAGACATGTTCATTCCAGCATTATTTACCATCACAAAAAAAAAATAGAATGGTTAACTATGGAACACCACCCATATGGAATGTTAGATCCTAATTAGAAATTATATATAGCATGATATTAGCTTGGGCTTGAGAATTAGAAACTTGTACAACTCTACACTCCATTTATTAGCTGTGTGAACTTGTATAAAACACTTACCTTTCTCTAAGCCTCAATTTGCTCACCTTATAGAGTGAAAATTAGTTGAGATAAAGTGTTTCACACATTGCCTGGCACAAAGAAAGCACTCAGATAATAGCTATTATTTTCATTTCTGAGTCATCTGCCACAGAAGCCATTTGTGGATCCCCCAGTGTACCAGTATTCACATTAACAGTCCTGTTCGACAAGAGTGCCATGTTTTCTCCTCTCGAATGCTTAGGAATAGTCCAGTGGGTTCAGGGTACCTTCTTCCGTTTCCTAAAGTCATCAAAATATAAAAGCTGTGTTGTGTTCCACAGAGAAGTTGAAGTAGAAAGCCTGTCCTTCCACCCCATTCATTGTCACATTTGCCATCTAGGTAATAAAAGTCATGGCATGGGAGTAGGAATGCCAAGGCCTCATAGGTTCCATTTGAAATCTTCATTCTACAAATACAAGAAAACCCCAGAAGCTAATACCTAAGACAAACAGTGGCTCTCATCTTCTTATCCTTTCCTTTTAAGTATTTGTCTGATACCTCTTCCCTAACTGTGGCCCTGCCATTTCAGCAGGCATGTGTAGGATTAAGCTGGATTTCTGTTGGATTTCTATGTGTGTAGAGGTATATACATAATAAAATTTGTAGGAAATAGATTTTAAATGGTGATAAGTGATTTTTAATTCTTTGGAGTTTTTTAAAATTAAATTTTCTACAATGACTATTCCTCTCAAAATGAGGGGTAGAGTTCCTGATGTAAATGTTTCTTTCTAGCATTGCAATTAGTTTGCTTCAAGAGAAAGCACAGTTGTTTGGCTGTGGTGGAAGATCTAAGCTAGAGCATAACTAGGAATGAAGGCAGATAAACTTGTTATCAGAAAATCACGATGATTTGAGCCTTTTATCCTGTGTTGAGTTCGTGGACTTAAGGTAGCTTTCCCATTTTTATATATGATGTCATTTTAAGTATAAATTATCCTCTAAGGTCCTTAATTCAAAAAGGGATCAAAGCATTTTAATGAATGATAATGGTTATAGGAAATGTTTATTTCTTTTTTGTTTGTTTATAGTAAATCTGATATGTCTCGCTTGCGATTAGCTGCTGGTAGTGCCATAATGAAGCTTGCTCAGGAACCTTGTTACCATGAAATTATTACCCCAGAACAGTTCCAGCTCTGTGCACTTGTCATTAATGTAAGTAACAATCTCGTTTTTATCAGTTACTTCAAAGTTAAATACATTTAATTTCTATGGATACAGGTCCATTTACTGTGTGGATATATGGCACAAAAGGGATGGTTATTACTACCTATTTAACTAAGTATTTCTCATATATTAAATTTTCTATTCCCCCAATATAATTATCATTTTTTTGAATGAAGAAGACATAAAAATGCTTCAACTGCTTATTTTTACTAAATGTTAGCCAATTTAAGTATTTTTATTTTTGTGTTGGTATAGGATGAATGTTACCAAGTAAGGCAGATATTTGCTCAGAAGCTGCATAAGGCACTTGTGAAGTTACTACTCCCATTGGAGTATATGGCGATCTTTGCCTTGTGTGCCAAAGATCCTGTGAAAGAGAGAAGAGCACATGCACGGCAGTGTTTGCTAAAAAATATCAGTATACGCAGAGAGTACATTAAACAGAATCCGATGGCTACTGGTAAGTAACTTTGAAAGTTCCTATTGAGCAAATATATCTTGTGAATGTGTCAATTTGTGGGGTTTTTTTCATATATTTCTATTATAGTTTATGATAAAACTGGGGAGTTTTATGGAATACTGTCATTGCAGTTATGGTATATTTAAAAACTAAAATCCTGAGTCCTATTTATACTATATAAAACTGTTTTGAGTAGCTGCATTTTTCTTATGGGATCAGCAGTGTGCTTTGATTTGAACAAATTGCTCAGATGGCAGAGTAAATAATTTTTTCCTAGGTTTGCCAGGGACCCACTAGGTATATCCTTCGGCTTTAAATTCTTTCAAAATTGAAAAAAATTCAATATTTAGATACCACGTTGCCTCTAAGTTAGAAATAACTGAGGAAAAAAATGGAAATGTGAGTGGTTAGAACTCAAACTCAGGAAGAATTTTATAAAAGCTGTTATTATTGTTGTTAACAATGATGTTTTCACTTTAGAGAAATTATTATCACTGTTGCCTGAATATGTAGTTCCATACATGATTCACCTGCTAGCGCATGATCCAGATTTTACAAGATCACAAGATGTTGATCAGCTTCGTGATATCAAAGAGTAAGTTATGTTGTTTTTCAACAATTTGAAAAATTATTTTTACTTTTTTTTTTTACAAAAGCTGAATTTTTTCCGTGTTATTCCCATTAGAATAAAAACCTTTTTATGCTTTTGGTCATTTATTGTAAACTGTAAGTTTCAGCTTTCAAAATTGTTCCCACCTAACAAGTTCTTTTTGATTGTTTTGTTTGTTTCCTGTTTGTTTGCTATTAGTTAGATGTCTTAAGTCTTTGAAGTAGGTTAGTTTGGCTATTTTAGTTTTTATATTATATGATTTTTACTGTTTATATTAAGATGGGCTTCATTTACTTCAGTTTGATAATTTACAAAGGCATGTAATAAAAATGTCTCTCCTTAAAAGTAAACTTTATTTGCAACCTCAAAAGACAAATACCTTAAAAATCTGGGCCCATACATGAAATTATTATGTGGCAGAACTATAGTAATACAAAATTAGATTTGTTACACTAGTCAGAGATATTTTTCTCTAGTGGAAAGACAGACAATTATAAAACATTTGATTAAGATGTGTTATTTCTGTAAAAGAGAATTTTGTATATGATACAGGGTCAAAGAGTGACAGAGGCAAAGGATTGTCTACAAATGACCTCTAAGAAATTTTAAATTTAAATTTTAAATTTTTCTTTCCTTGTTGTTTTTGCTTTGCACTTGTAAATTGGTACTTTCAGCTTATATTTAAAGTGTTAAAAATTTTTTATGTGAGGCATTAAGTCTTATTCCTTTTCTTATTTGAAATTTCAGTCAACATTTATCTCTGCCTCCTATAGCTTCACTCACTAAAATGGTATCAAAATCTTAACAATTGGAAGACATGAAGAAGCCACATAGTTAGGTTTCAAAAGGCATAGTTTCTAGTCGCAGCTAGGTAAATAAAAACTTCACTTTTCTCTCTTTTTTTTTCCCCCTTCTTCTTTTAAGACAGAGTCTTGCTGTGTTGCCTAGGCTACAGTGCCATAACATCAGCTTAGCTCACAGCAACCTCAAATTCCTGGGCTCAAGCGATCTTCCTGCCTTAGCCTCCCAAGCAGCTGGGACTATAGGCGCATGCCCCCATGACCGGCTAATTTTTTCTATTTTTGGTAGATACGGGGTCTCACTCTTGCTCAGGCTGGTCTCCAACTCCTAAGCTCAAGCAATCTTCCTGCCTCAGCCTCCCAGATTGCTAGGATTACAGTCATGAGCCATCGTGCCCAGCCTTAAATTTTTTATGTAGAGACACGGTCATATTCTGTTGCTCAGGTTGGTCTCAAACTCATAGCTTCAAGCAGTCCTCTGGCCTTGGCCTCCAAAAGCGTGAGCTACTACCATGCCTGGCCTATATTTGTATTCTATTTGCAAATTCTATTTCTTGCTTAAAGAATGATTTTTATTAAGGATTTCCCAAAAAATACTTTTATAAAATTAAACAGTGATGTGTGTACTTACATAGAATACAAAGTCTATGTTAGAGGACCTTTGAGTTGTATTTAAATTGCAAGACATTCACATAAAAGAAGGATTAGACTTACAAGAGGTAGCTATGATGTAGGAAGAATATTGAAGTACCTGAAATAAGTGGCACATATTTTTTGTTCTTTGTTTTTTGTTGTTGTTGTTGTTTTTCCCCTGCAACAGTGTCTCATGGGATTGCATGGGCTAGAGTGCAGTGGTGTCATCATAGCTCACTACAGCCCCAAATTCCCAGGTTCAAACAATCTTCCCACCTCGGCCTCCTAAGTGGCTGGGACTACAGGCATGGGCCACCATGCCCGGCTAATTTTTCAATTTTTGTAGAGATGGGATCTTGTTTTGCTTGGACTAGTCTCAAACTCCTGGCCTCAAGTGATCCTCCCACCTTGGCCTCCCCCAGTGCTAGGATTACAGGCGTGCGCCATCATGCCCAGCCTGAGTATCTTTTAAAAAAAAATTTTCATTGATATATGATAATATACATTTATAGGGAACACGTGATATCTTAATACATGCATACACTATGTAATGATCAAATCAGGATAATTAGGATATCTGTCACCTAAAACATTTATTATTTCTTTGTACTAGGAACATTCCAAATCTTTTCTTCAGGCTATTTTGAAAGATATAATAAATTATTATTAACTATAGTCACCCTACTGTGCTATCAAACAGCAGAATTTGTTTCTTCTATCTAACTATATTTTTGTACCCATTAACCAACCTCTCTCTCACCCTTTTCCCAACCCTTCTCAGCCATTGGTAACCACCATTCTATTCTCTACCTCTGTGAGATCCACTTTTCTGGCTCCCACATATGAGTGAGATTATGTGATATTTGTCTTTCTGTGCTTGACTAATTTTACTGAACATAATGACTTCCAGTTCTATCCATGTTACTGAAAATGACAGGATTTCATTTTTTGTGTGACTGAATAATTTTCCATTGTATATATATGCCACATTTTCTTTTTTTCTTTTTGAAACAGAGTCTCACTCTGTTGCCAGGCTAGAGTGCCGTGGCATCAGCATAGCTCACAGCAACCTCAAACTCCTGATAAGCGATCCTCCCAGAGTGCTAGGATTACAGGCATGAGCCACCATGCCCAGTTTATATGCCACATTTTCTTAATCCATTCATCCATTGATGGGCACTTAGGTTGATTCCAGATCTTGGCTATTGTGAATAGTGCTTTGATAAACATGGAAATGCAGATATCTCTTTGATGTACTGATTTCCCTTTGGATATATACCCAGTAGTGGGATTGCTCGATAATATGGTAGTTCTAGTTTTAGTTTTTTGAGGAACCTTCATACTGTTTTCCATAGTAACTTTAGCATGGTATCCTGCTGGTTGGCACACTGAGTAGCCCCCAGGATCTGAGCTCCATCAGTGCCTTACTCTTTGTCCCCAGTTCATCCTAGGTGGTTCTGCCCACTTGGCAGTCCAAATGGTTTCCGTGGGATGGAACTGGAGTGTGTTTCCCTTGGAGATTCTCAGATCAGTGGGGAGATCAAATGTGTACCTGTGATCCCCTCCTCTCACTTTGGAAATCACGGGTCTAGGGAAATTCTCTGTGAGTAGCATTATGATAGCTTTAGAGTCTGAAATGGCCATTTCTCTTACCAGTCATGGCTTCTCTTGATTCTGAGGTGTTTCTCCTTCTCTCCCTACTTCTGGTGTATTCAGGGTGGTATTCTGGTTTTTTAATAGTTTCTAGTCGTATTTTTGTTGGGAGGAATATTAGGGGAGCTATTTGGCCGTCTTGCTGACATGACTCCCACTGTTGATTATCTTTAAACATTTTAAGTTATCATGTAATTTCAAGTGCTAAATAATGTCTTTCAAAATGTGATTATTTAACTTAATGGAAATTAATAATGTGTCAGAAGTAATTTTTTTAATTGTGGTAAAGTATATATAAAAATAACAAAATTTGCAGTCTTTACCATTTTTAAATGTATAATTAAGCAAAGAAATATCCAAGTACTTCATACATTTTTTTCATTGGGTTATTTTTGTTATTGAGTTGTAGGAGTTCTTTATATATTTGGGTATTAATCCCTTATCAGGTATATGATTTAAATTCTTGAAAGTATCCTTTCATGCACAAAAGTTTTTATTGAAGCCCAGTTTTTTTTGTTGTCTATAGAGTAGTTTTTAAAATCATATTTAAGACACCAGATCCAAATTCATAATGATTTTCTATTTTTTTTAAGATTTTTATAGTTACAGCTCTTAAATTAAGAACTTTGATCCCTTTCAAGTTAATTTTTTTGTATATGGTATAAGGTAAAAGTTCGGATTAATTCTTTTGCTTGTTGATACTCAGTTTTTTCAGCCCCATTTGTTAAAGAAACTGTTCTTTCCCTCAAAAATTGATCTTGGCACCCTTGTTATGTATCAATTGACCATATTCAAAGTGTTTATTCCTGGGCTCTCGATTCTGTTCAAGAATATGTCTGTTCTGGCCAGGCAGGGTAGCTCACGCCTATAATCCTAGCAGTCTGGGGGGCTGAGGTGGGAGGATCGTTTGAGCTCAGGAGTTCGAGACCAGCCTGAACAAGAGTGAGACCTCATCTCTACTAAAAATAGAAAGAAATTAGCTGGACAACTAAAAATCTATAGAAAAAATTAGCTGAGCATGGTGGCCCATGCCTGTAGTCCCAGCTACTTGGGAGGCTGAGGCAGGAGGATCGCTTGAGCCCAGGAGTTTGAGATTGCTGTGAGCTAGGCTGACGCCATGGCACTGACTCTAGCCAGGGCAATAGAGTGAGAGACTGTCTCAAAAATAAATAAATAAAAATAAAAAAAGAATATGTCTATTCTTATGCTGTACAATACTGTTTATTGTAGCTTTGGAGTAAGTTTCAGATTTGGGAAGTGAGTCCTACTTTTTTCTTCTTTTTCAAGATTGTTTTGGCTTTGAAATTTCATATGGTTTTTAGGATGTATTTTTCCATTTCTGTAAAAAATGCCATTGAAATTTTGATAGAGATGGCATTGAATCTGTATATTGCTTTGGGTGGTATTGTTATCTTAACAATATTAAATTTTTTAACACAGGTTGTCTTTCCATTTATTTAGGTCTTTTAATTTTTCTTCAGTGATGTTTTATAGTTTTTCAGTGTATAAGTCTTCCCCTCCTTAGCTAAATTTATTCCCAAGTATTTTATTCGTTTTGATGCTGTGTAAATGGAACTGTTTTCTTAATATCATTTTTTTTTTATTCCAAGGTATTGTGAGGGTACAGACATTCTAGTTACACTTTATGTCTTTGCCTCACCCAAATGCAGGTTAAAGGTGTGCCCTTCCCTCCCTTTAGTGCTCCCCGTGTCCTTTAGTTGTAGATTTGCCCCTCCCATCCCCCTAATCCCTGGAGAGTATTTCTGCCATGTGATCACCCTAGTGTTGACCAGTTAGTACCAATTTGATGGCGAGTACAAATGGATCCCGTTCTTCTACTCTTGTGGTGCCTCACTTTGGATAATGGGCCTAAGTTTAGTCCAGGAAAGTATAAGAGGTGCTAGATCCTCATCATTTCTTATGATTGAGTAATATTCCATTGTAAACATATACCAAATTTTAGTAATCCACTCATGGATTGACGGGCACTTGGGTTGTTTCCACATTCTTGCAATA
>CAUYSK010061585.1:0-15898 GCA_963575035.1 Avahi laniger | reverse complement strand
TTTAAGCCTCTGCCCTACTGCCAATAAACGAGACTTGATCAGACTCCTGTCTTGTCTCCATTTCTTGTGTCTTGCCTTTCCCATTTCCCACTCCCTCCTCCCAGGTACCCACGAATAACTGGTTCCGCGGGTCGGGACAGATAATCTGTGAGAGATGGCAATAAAAGACAATTTACAGGTGGCCACGATAATATGGTTTAGGCCCTTTAATGGTCTGGCTTCCTTCAATAAAATAATTCAGAGCAACTAAAAGGATGTTCCTGGACAGCACCATATGAATATAATCCTCCCTTGTAACCATGTTATGGGTTGAATTATGTCCTTCCAGAAAAGATAAACTGGAATCCTAACACCCAGTCCTCAGAATGTGACGTTATTTGGAAATAAGATCTTGACAAAGGTGATCATGTCAAAATGAGGTCATTAGGGTGGGCCCTCACCCAATATGGCTCATGTCTTTATAAAAAGGTGGAATTTGGACCCAGAGACAGACATGTACAGAGAGAAGACAATATGAAGTCACAAGGAAAAGATGGCTGTCTACAAGCCAAGGAGAGAGGTGTTCAACAGATCCTTCCCTCACCGCCCTCCGAAGAAACCAACCCTACCAATACCTTGATCTCGGACTTCCAGCCTCCAGAGCTGTGAGATAATAAATTTCTGTTGTTTAAGCCACCCAGCTGTGGTACTTTGTTACTGCAGCCCGAACAAACTAACACATCCATCATGTAGGAGGCACCTCAGAAGCAACCCTCTCTAAATTTAAGAGAAAGACTTTTAGAGTACACATACGTGCAGAGTTTACGGTTGATTAAATGGGTGTGATGTGGCCTCTTCAGTGAGGGTCAAACATCTGCAGGATGGAAAACCTCCTCAGTAGCTCTGGCAATAGCGCTCTTTGCTTAGAAAGAGTGAAGTTTCATGGAACGAAGGAGGGAAGAAGGAATGTAGATTGCAAGTAAATTCACTGCTTTCAACGTTATTTAAGCGGTAATTTAGATCAGTCAAGTAGAGAGTGAGTTATATGTCACAATCTATGCCATCCAGTCAGGGAAAACTGTCTGAAAGGTCACATACTAAAGTCAGAGCTGCAATTACTTCTGGGGAAGAGAGTGGAACTGGGGGTTGGTGAAGAGCAGCTTTCACTTTTTGCTTTATGTAGTTTTTTTATTGTTTGACTTTTTCACCAGAATCAATTTGCACACTATTTACGTAAGTAGAAATTTTGAGCTATGTTTATATATACATATATATGCGTGTGTGTATATCTATTTATATAATTGTTTTTATTCATGCATTGTATTATTGCATTCTATAATCGTATTACATGTCAGATATTAGGGAAACAACAATGAACAAAACAGACCCAATTTGGGTCTTCGTAGAACTATAATCTCCCCTTCTCAAAAACCTCTGATGAATTCCCACCACTGACTTTCAAAGTATAAGAAAGTCTAAGAAAAGACTTTCTTAGAGTTTCCCTCCCTTACCTGTTTTCGCCACCTCTCCATTTGAGTCCTTTTACTCTGACTGCTTCCTCTCCCAAGCTATCACCCCCCTCTCTCTTCTTCTTTAAAGTCTAGCTAAATTCTACAAAGTTTAGCTCAATTTTTAGCTTCTCTACAAAGTGTTGTGAACTGGAGAATGGTCTCATTCTGATCAGAAGGTGGATGTCAAGCGTCTCCCCAGAAACCAATCTCCCCATCACCCAGGCTGCTCTGTCAACATTCTCGAGCACATAGTTCTTTACGATCCATTTAACAGACAAGGAAACTGAGGCTCTCTGAAAGCCAGACTGTTTCCCAGCAGCATGAGGTAGGTACAGTGAAGCGAGCTGCACTCTCCTCAATCCTGACGTTAGATGCTGCCCGACGTCTGCTTAGACTGTGCTGTTCCAAGCAGGAAGCTGGATAGAGCCACACTCTGACGGGTTTGCAGGAGGTATGCGATACTTTACACATGCACACAGACGATTTTTCAAGCGCTCGTTTTCTATCTATGGAAGTAATTTGACATCAAAGCTACAGGAGTTTTTATAGATAATAAAAAAAGGATTTGCTTTCCAACAAGAAAAGAAAAAGAAGCACTTTACCTTCTCTCTAAAACCTTCCTGCGTGATTCACTTTTATATCACGTCTACAGGCAGAATTAACCTGAGGGTTCGTGGTCCCTAAGGGTTCTGTTCTTCATGCAAATATGGCATTAATCATACGGAGTTACGGTTTCTTCTATAATGATCTGGTTCCCCTGTGAGACTATGCCGGTCTCTGGAAAGATATTAAGATAATTAAGAGATGACTCTGGGCTCATGAGCTCACAAACTCAAATAGCTCAAAAAATGTCACAAGAACTATAAGATTCTTTGAGAACTAAGCTTTCTGCTGGTCAGGCCTGTGCCCCTGCCCCAGCATGGACAGAGGGCACCAACGGATTGTTCCTCCTCACTCTCAGAACGCACACAGTGGTGTCCTTCCAGGTCCAGCATAATTAACATCCATTAGTGAAAGATACGGCAAGGGTAGCTGTCAATGCTGAATGAGACAAGCTCCTTGACTTCCAAGCATTTGCAGACCAGGGGTAAATTTACTTATTTTCACTATAACTAAAGGTTCTTTTGACTTCTACCATTCTCTCTCTTCCTATATTCCTATGACTCTTCTGATAGTTTTTTTTTTCTTTTTTAAACACTCTCCTCTGAAGTTCTCGTTTCTACCTAACGACCAAACCCACTAAAGAGAAACTCAGTTGCCTTCAATCTTCTTACTGAAATTTCATTAGCCAAGGAAGAGTAAACTCCTATCACAGAAGAAACTGAAAATAGAACACCTAGAGCCCAAACTTTGTCCATTCGCTGTTCTTTGGGCCTATTATCTCCCCTAACATCACTTACCACCCCTCTAAAATTGCCTACATTCCCCGCTTCCCTCTCTCCTATAAAGAAGGATGTAGAAGCTTCTGAACCTCATCGGTTACTGGGTACTCACCTCCCTCCGCCGCCCCCATGCACGTTAATAAATCTGTCTGCTTTTTCTCTCATTGCTGTGTTCCCAGCTGATTTCAGCAGAATCCTAAATACATGAACCTTCAGGGGTGAAGGGAAAAATCCTCTTCACCCCCATACTCACTATGCACACTTAACTTTCATTTGTGAGAGTCCGGATACTTGGTTGCGAACAGAAGCTAACACGGTCTGCAACTTAAGCAGAAAAGGAACTTACAGGAAAGCAGCTCGCGTTATGACTGGGGAGCCTCGAGAACCAAACTCTGTGACGATGTGGAGGGAAATAAATGGCAGGAAAGGCCCACATCCGCCCTGCCTTGTGTCTATACCGAAATATTTGCCGGTTCCAGTCACTGCAGGTGCAGAACTTGCTTTCCCATCACTTGGTTTTTGGGCTTAGTCATGTGACTTCCTTTAGTCATAGCAAGCTGACGTCACAGAAGTCTTAAAGGTGCTTGTGTGGATGGTCTTGGGTTCTTGAATCTCTGTCGTTGTCATGGAAAAAACACGCCCCGGATAGCTCGCTAGTGTCAGGGGGGAGGATGAAGAAACTGGGGAGCAAAGCTGAACTGTCCCCGCCAAGGCCAGGCAAGACGGCTGACACCCACCTGACCAGCAGCTGCACAAGAATAAATGTTATTTTAAGCCACTGAGTTTTGGGTTTTTTCTTTCGCAGAGAAGCTAAGCAGATACACTGCACGGTGTTGCACCCCAACCTCCGCTCACGGCCGGTCTTCCATCGTTCTCCTACAGGTAGGCGAGTTTGGATGTTCCGACAAAGCACATGCCCTTTGTTTTTCTTCCTTACAACTCTAGTCATTCTTAAATTTTAAAGGACGTGAGAATTATTACACAGATTTATATATGTAACCCATATGTGCTACACTTTCTGGACAAGTTAGAGAATCTTTGAAGGGTAATTTTGATTAAATGAGATTTTCTATTTTCTCACTAACTTTAAAACCTAACCTTAATTACAGTGGAACTCTATTATATTTATTAATACTCAGGTTGTCAACTTCTGGAATGTGGAGGCTGTATTATATTTATCTCTTTGTCTACCCGGGGCCTATTCCACTCCCGCAATAGCTCAGTGTTTAATTGAACCATTTTGTAGTTATTAAGCATCTTGTTACTAGGGCAGCCTTTCTAGAGAGCTCTGAGAACACAGTTTGTTGCTGCCCAAGGCTTGTGAGCTCAGGTGTGTAGCACTCATTCAAATGTACACACAGACTCACACACACACACACACACACACACACACGTATTAAAGCAAAGCTAGGAAAACCCAGCCAGTGTCTTGGGTGCACATTTCCCTTGCTAATTAAAACAGTGCGATTTTCTTGATATCTCTGACTGCCAATCAGGCACAAATTGGAAACAGGATATTTTAGAAAAATTCTCCCTCCCTCGGATTTCATCACACAGCTGCTCTCAGCTCACACACCCCGACAATGGCAAAATGCCCCGTGCACGGTTGCCCTGGAAGGGGGCGTGCCAAAGACTCTGGCCCAGTATCCGGGGTCTTCCCAGGGAGACCAGACCAAAGTTCCCACTCCAGCTGCGGGAGGCTCTGACCCATTTCTCTTCCCAAACCTGCGCCCTGTGTGATCTAGGTCACCGCGGCCGACCTTCTCTGTTTGTCCAGCTGGACGCTGGGGATAGTGATACCTGACTGCCTCACTGGGGTATCGAGGAGTTCAACAATTCATCACTTTGTGGCCTTTGGTGGAAAAGTGCCATGAAACACAGGCAGGAAAAAGAAACCCCTTTTGCAGTGTGGCAAAAAAAGCCCTCCAGCAAAACAGCAATCCTCTCCCATTCTGCGGATTCCTGGGGCATCAGTCAGAAACCAGTCCATCCTGTGCCCCTACTGCGGGGACCCATATCCGCCTACCTGAGAGCCCCTCTCTCTGCACTTTCAGTGAAAGAGACAGATTCCCCACTCCGCTCCCAAAAGTGAGAACGGAACTCACAGCACACCAGCAATCTCAGACAACCTCCCTGGCATCTCCGACTCTTTCCTCCGTCTCAAAGGCTGGAGACTGGTGGTCAGTTAAGGGAAAATTCCAGTTTTCCACAACCTCCTATGGCAAGTCCTGTCTGATGGCTTCGCATCTCGTCTTGGAATGGGGTTTCTGTGTCTTCTAACCTCAGCCAGATTGAGACAAGAAGAATCCAACCTTTACACCCTATTATTTTTCTGGTAAACTGCTGGACTCATAGTAAGCACTTGATACATTTTGTTTAATGAGTGGATGAATATTGCTATCTCTTTCTTCAAAGTTCGCTTTGTTTTCTCACTGTGTTTTGACTCCCTGATACAATTTTAAGCTTCTCCAGGACAAGACATTATAGCTGAGCAGGAACTCAATGAGTCCAACTTTCTAAAAGTGTTGTCCTGGCTCCACAGGCATCAAAAAATATGAACGGTTGTTTAAAATGCTGAATGTGAGACCTATGTCATATTAACAGAATTGAAACAAGGACAGGCACTATAAATAAGTTCTTCCAGGGATGTGTGTTTATACTAGGGTCCGTCCTAGGCAAGGAAGACTGAAATATTTGGGGATTAGGGAAGGAGCCAATGAGAATTGGGAGTTGGAAGTTGTAGCTATTGTTATCTTCACAACGGGTTTCAAGAGAAGTTTCACTGTCGGTTATCATAGCAAAGTACAACTACGTTTTCCTTACTTTATTTTTCTATCTCCAAGAGCAATTTGTACTTTTTGCACTGTTCAAGAAGCAAATAAGACCAGTTCTTATTTATCACATCATACACAGGAAATTTAATATACTTTCGACAGTTCTATCACCTTCCCTGTGTTACACATTTTCCCCTCTCTATAGTTGGAGGGAGGCACATGTTGGATCCACCCTCCAGCACATCGTCTCCCGCAAACATTAAATTTATTGTTGAAGTGTTTGATTTCTTCAAGATTTCTTTCTAATATGACTAATCGAATACCCTACATGCACACAGCAAATGTTCAATAAATGTTCCAGGCTCCTGACAAGATTTCAGAGTCTTAATGAGCAATGTGGGGATTAGAGGAGGAGACAGTGGCAAACCCAAAGCTTTAGGTGTGAATATTATAACAATCTGTCTTAAAAATTCTTTGTTGGGAAGAGGCCAGAGAGCTCTGCTGAAAGACAGTCTGCGAATGGGTAAGGTAATTAAAAAACACCTGGTACACAAAAAAGAGGTGAGTGTGCTAATATTTTTTGAAGGCTAATCACAATTGCAGTTATTTTTCAACATCGCAGATTCTTGTACTGTCTTCTACTGTTAAAATATTCACTTGGCAATTTTAAATAAAAATTTTGTCTCTTGTTGAACTCATCTTAAATGTTACATAGGACTTCGTGTTTATTAGGGGACGTTTTTTAGCCATTGTCTGGAGTGATGATTACATACTTTGAAGTGAACAAGGATCCCCGGTTGGAAATGTTACGTGCTATAAACTGGGAGCATTCGAGATGCAGGGAATGAAGTCAGTACGTGGACTGGGCACCCGTTTCCCCTTTATCTGCCTTTCCAGCTGAACAACTCTCTTCCCTCCTCACTCACACACCAAACTCTCCTCCATGTAAGTGACTGTGTATTTTCCATTCCTTCAAGTTCAAATGCTCTTCCCCCAGTATGTGCATGGCCAGCTCTTTTTGTCACTCAGTCCTTCGATTTGTATTTTGATCAAATGTATTTAGATTAAATACAAAGGGAAGGATCGAATGAACAGGCAAAGCTTCTCTAAGGAGGTGACATTTCAGCTGTGATCTGAATGTGCCAAAAAGAGCTGTCAGCGTCATTGAATAGCTGGTATTATTTTTAATTTATTTTAAAAAATATATTAATCATCTCTCTCCCCTTTAGAAATCAGAAATGTCAACTCCATGAGGGCAGGAACTTGTCTTGTTTACCGCTGTATCCTCAGGACCCAGAAGCGTGCTCAGCACATAGTAGGAGCACAGTAAATGTCCTTTGAATGAACGAATAAATGAATGTCTAGTTTAGGTAACTGGAGCTAAAAGAGGTTAAGTAACTTACTCAGGGCCACACAATCTGATTTTTTTTTTTCACAATTTGCAGAATATACATAACCTCAAACCTGATCTGTATATCTCCGGAGGGAAGTTATCAAGCAAATCCAAATAAGAAGAAGAAACACAGCTTCCTTTTAAAAATAGATATTAAGGAACTTGAAATGTAATTTATAATATTTTCTATCAATGGGATCAGATTTCTGTCTCCTGAAATGACATAATTATAGCTTTGGGTAAGTGCTTTTGTGTCTTAACAAATATTTTGCTAGAATTCCCTGATTAATTTGATATAGCTCCATTTTGAAGACATTTAAAATGTAAGCATGCATTACTGACTTTTGATAGGTATAGCTTACTATAATTATTGGTTAGATAATTAATTGCCAAACATTTCATTCATAACACACAGAAAGAACAATATTTTAAAGAAAGGCTGTTGAGACTATTTAAAAGAAGAAATTGCCATATAATTAGAGAAACAGGAGCTATTAGTGACTTTGGGAAGTTACTTTCCAGCTGTGTCTCTGGGCAGGGACACCCTTAAACCATCGACCAGATGATACGAATCCACCTGTAATTGGAATGATGAAGAGTAAGAAGCTTCCCAGGCCCGTCACGGACTCCAGGAAACTTCCCATGACCCCTCTCGGGAGTACGTGTGAAACACACATTTGCTCAGGCCTGTGGATACTAAGGGGGTCATGTTAAAGTGGTTACCTAAATTTTGTGGCTTCAAAGCCCTATCTACAAAACCTCAGAATCTCAGCGCCACCCTTAAAGTTGACCCGAATATTTCAGGGAATGCAGGGATCTGTCCCATGTACCTCCCCGAGGCCTGTGAGTCCTCCATGCGGGTGCCACCATGGTCTACCTTCTTGGAGAGCATCACTTTCCCACTCAGGACCTCCTGGTGCTCCCCAAACTATAAAACACCCCCTACCTTGGAGGCTCTAGTGCATTCTGGGTCGGGCGTCATGGAGCTCCCCAGAGAAATGGCGGCATGCCCCTTCCCTCGTCCCTGTCAAGCTGTGACGTGTGGGACCCAAATACCCCTTCTTAAGCCACAGTCTTCGAAATTACTCCAGAGAAATACCTTCTAGACTTTTTGCCAGGTCTTCTCTCTTCTCAGGGTACAGGCCTGGGGAGAACATACGATGGTGTCTTCTCACCGCTGGTACCCACGAGATTTTGTCTTCATGCACACAGGGTGGGTATCGGGGATTCGGAGTCCCCCATACACTCTGGTTCAGTTTAGGCTCAACTAGGACCACTGGCCACACTTAGATTTTTCTAGTAAAATTTTTTTACTGGAAAGGAACCATTCGTTAATTTTTTCACAGTATTATTTTCTATTTAAAATTCCTTTTATTTTTTGTTTACTTCCATCATTAATTTTAAAATACTTTATTTTTTATTAACTGAAGGTATATATTCACATAGAGAAGCAAATCAAAGACTACTCAAGAGATTATGAAGGACAGCAATCGCCTTGCGTACTATACCCGCTTACCTCACCCCCTTCCCCAGAATCGACCTGTTACATTACTGGCTTCAGCCTCTTTAGCTTTTTTGGCAGTTCCCACCAAACTCAGATACTATGTGTATACTTCCGTTTTTAAATCTATCACCTGTAGATGACATCTGTTAATTTTTTAATAAAGAAAATTAGAATTTAGTTCTTATACATTATACCTCTTTCTCCTGCCCTCCTAAGACTTGGTATTTATACTGTTAATTTTAGGTTCTAATAATTATCTTTTTAATTCTAAATCCCCTACTTTTTTCACCAACTCTTGATAACATGCTTTAACTTTCCCTTTACCTATAGAATTTTCATAAAACTCAACACGACGGTCATTTGTATGGCTAATTTAAAGATGAGGAAAATGAGGTTGAGCTGTTAACTCGTCTGCCCAAGATTCTGCAACTAGAAAGTGATGAAGTCATAGCCCAACATCCGTGCTTTAAACCTCTCACTTCAGTTATCTGAACATTTCTGATGAAATTGATATTGTTATTAATAATTACTTCAGGTCTCCATATATATTGACACATCGTCTTCAAAAGTATTAACAGAAACACACGGTATCTCCGGAACAAAAAAGCATCATAACATTTCAGTTGAAGAGGCTCTTATTTATTGAAGATGTGATCAGAGACTAAAAAGTTGCTACGATTTCATTTGGCCTTTTATTTCCATATATTTTCCATAGAATTTTTCTTTCTTCAGTCAAACTTGGGTAAGTAAAGGTTTGGTGTTTCATCTTTACTCATTTTCTTCCTCTTAATAAATTTCATACAAAAATCGACCGAAGAAAAGGCAACCGCAGGGAATGTGAAGCCATATGGAGCCACATGGGAGCCATTGGAGGAATGTCATCTAGCTTGGATGGTGAAACCACTCGGGCATGTGCAGCCATGGCACGAATCCGTTGCCACGTGGCAGTGAGTGTTCTGGCCACAAATACCTGTCATCGTGTTACAGCTGCCTACACATTCCGTACAATCCCATGCTGTGCAGGTTTGTAGCCCAGGAGCCACAGACCATACCGTCTAGCCTAGGTAAGAAGTAGGATACCCCACGGAGGTTTGGTAAGTGCACTCTGCGATGCTCACACAGGACAGAATTGCCTAAGGACGCATTTCTCAGAATGTATCCCTGCCATGACGCGAGGCATGACTGTACATCTCCATTAGACTAGAAGGTTCAGGAAGTCCTCCTTGAGGAAGTGACACGTGAGTATTCAGGTGGACCCATTTCTGCTTAAAACAAGCAAATTTCATTCCTTTATTTTCTCAGTGTAAAATTGTACGTCCACATCCCAAAGCTACAATGCCCGAGCTTTGTTGATTGTCACCTATATGCTGTCCCCACTCGATGTGAGAAACCTGCTATTGTCTGCATTGTTATAGAAAAGGAGACTCAGGCCTAGAGAGGTTGGGCAGCTCCCACAGCTCACCGCTGGGAAGTTCCAGGCTCTGGCAACGTGCGTCCAAGTTCATGTTCTCCGCGCCGTGATTCACACTTCCTCCATTGAATCAAACAGGCACGGCTCTGGGAGCATCCGCGTCCAGCCCTTTGTGGGGGCCCTCAAAGTGGGGTCCGAGGACCAGCAGGAGCGGGGTCACTAGGGAGCTTGTTAGAAAGGCAAGATCGGAGAGGAACGAGGAGACTCCATGTCTATCGAACCAGAATCTGCATTTTAAGAAGACCGTGCGCGCAGTGAGTGGGGGGAACAGCGCCCTGGAGAAGAGGCGGCAGGTGACGAAGGAAGCTGCCTTGGTCCAGACACAGTGAGTGTCATCCCGCAGGGTTGAGGATTTAATGGCAGCATTCTCCAGCAGCTATGGTGCGCTCAGCAGAAAGGAGGGAATTCCCAAAGAGCTGAAAGAGGACGGGACGTCCACAGAAACTTCTCGCTCAGAGGTTCTCTTTCTCCTTCTCACCTTGCTCTGAACCTCTAACCTTGCACTGTCTCCGATGGTAGCCACTGTCACGTGTGACCGTTGAGCCCTTGCATTGCCAGTCCAAACTGAGTCGTGCTCCAAGTGCAAAATACACAGCATATTGGAAGACTTACTATTTAAAAAGAACATAATTTTTCGCTAATAATTTTTACACTGATTATCTGTTGAAATGATAGTATTTGGGATCTGCTGGGTTAAAGAAAATGTATTATTGTAATTAATTTTACCTTTTTTAAAAAAAATTTGGCAACTAGAGTATCTTAAACTACATTTTTCTGAGGACAGCAAGCAAGCATTTGCGGCTTGTGTTATATTTCTGTTAGCATGAGCCTAACTCTGTGTCTGAGCAGGGAGGGAGGACTGAAGGTTCTCTGCTTTTCCATCCAGTGATGACCAAGGGACAGCAGATTCTCACTTTAAGGAAATTCGTGGTCTCAGCATTTCCCTGGAGAGTAGAGCTGGGTCTCGGCAGGGCGCCTTCCACCTGGGCTGAGCCCGGAGCGAGACTGGCTTGTGCCTGGGGGTCTGGTGCAGTCACAGAGCTGGTCTCCATGTGTCTCAGAGCTGTGCATTTGAGGCTGAGAGAAGAGTCTTTCAGGGTGGGGAGCTGGGGGATGGAGGAGACGTCGGTGTTTTAGAGGCCCGCACGGTGCCGGGAAAGGTAGATGTTATGGACGAAATGTCTGGATCCCTCCAAAATTCATGTGTCGAAATCCTAACATCCAACCTGATGGTATCAGGAGGTGACTGGGAGGTGATCGGGTCATGACAATGGCGCCCTCATGAATGGGATGAGCGCCTTTGTAAAAGAGACCCCGGAGAGGTCTCCAGCCCTCTTTCTGCCACGTGAGGACGCAGGGACAAGCTGGCCATCTGCAACCTGGAAGAGAACCCTCTCCGGAGTCCAGCCATGGTCCACCTTGCTCTCACGTGGCCGGCCTCCAGGACTGTGAGGAGTAAGTGTCAGTTTCTAAGCGCCCCGTCTGTGGCGGTTCGCTGTAGCAGACCAGACTGATGCAGACAGCATACGTGTTTCTCACGCCTCGGTCCCTGGAGGGAAACAGCTTCATTTGCTTCCTCCAGTTCTTCCTGGTTCAAGACATGCTCAGTTAGTTGTCTTACAACGTAGATGGACAGAGAATCTACACATGGAATAAATATTAAATTACAGCCCAGTGAATTATTCACATAAAGGTTAACAGGGGGAAAAAACCTCAGAGTGAGGCATCTTTTCTATACAATTGCCTTTCCAACGCACATGCTGGGATTATAAACAACGTGAACCAAGCGGGGAGAGCGATCGGGCGCTTCCTGGAGACCAGAGCTGCAGGCCATATGGAGTGTCGGAGGCCTGCCAAGGTCGGCTTCATGTGAAATCACTTTCAGCTGCTCCTCAGAATTGCTGCTTTCAGCCGGGTTCAGCAGCTTAATTTCTGAGCTCGAGGAGGTGGGAGGCGACATCCCTCAAGGCTGCATTTGAAAAATCCCAAACAAAACCTTGCTAAATGTGTTCCAGCTTTTCCTGTCCTAATACAGACAGCTGCTTGGTGGCGTTCGTAGAAGTCAGTGCTATAGAATGTTTCAAATAGGAAGGGGGTTGCCATGATTTCTCAGTAAATGAGAAGTGGGCTCACCTTTTTTTGGGGGGGGGTGCTTGATGGATTATAAAGCATTGATTTTATAGAAGAAATACATGTTTGCCACGAAGTGATAGGAATTGGAAGTAGAGGGACAAAGAGATGGTGGCAACAGATGAAGCCCAGACATGGTCTCTGTGTTGTTGGTGGCATAATAATTGTATGCAAGGAATGTGAGATGTTTGCCCTTAAAATGATCAGGGAGTGAGGGAGACCCCGCGCTCTGGGGAGAAAAACAGAAATAAAGCAGTGACTTTGCAGTGTAATGCAGTGCCGCTGGATAGAAAAGCAGCTCCTTTAAGAACTGAAGGAGGCTTTCGAGGTTTTGCATTGCTTGTTAGAAGGTAGTATCCTCTTGTGGGGAGTGGAAGAGCTGCTCTGTGGGGAGCCCACTCCCACCGGCCCCTGCCTCAGGCTCTCCCACTTACTCTGAGTTTTGCAGGGAGCTTTCCAGGTGAGTCTTACCCAGGACTGTTTGGTGTCAGTTCTCTCTCCAGAGACAGGCTCCGTGGCTGAGCTGTGGTAAGGGGAAGAGGGCGGGCTGAAGACAGTGAGAAAAGAAACCTAGTAAGACATCATACTCGTAATGGGTTTGCGTGATTGTTAGGGTCCGGTAGGGAACGTCGTGGATGTCACGGACACTCTCGCAGAGGCTGTGGAACGGAAGGTCTCACGGACAAAACTAAGATGCCTGAACTGATTGCAAGCACTCAGCAAGGAGCTGGGGGACGGGATAACACACATAGGTTGAGGGGCAAGGAGGGCGGAAGTGTTACCGAACCCACGAGGTGGGGTGCAGCCTAGGTCCATTACTCGCCGCACAGAGAGCCAGTTACTGAGATGACGAAGATCGCCAAGGAGGAAAGGTCATTCCTTACAGATGACATCACCTGGGCAACAGGAGCAACGCCTCAAATCCTTCTCCACAACCGCCTGAGGGTAGCGGTTTCCATAAGGGGTTCGGGAAGGCGGCTGCGTGTATCGTGTATCGGGGGAGGCTGTGTTGAAAGCAACATGTGCAGGAGGCCTAATTCCTAGTGTTGAGTGTTTTTATCATCAAAGGGTGTTGAATTTTGTCAACTCCTTTTTCTATATCCGTTGAGATGATAGGTGATATTTGTCCTTCATTGTGTTAATGTGGTATGTGACCCCAATTTTCATATGCCGAAGCATCCTTGCATTCGAAATAAATCTCACTTGGTCATGATGCATAATCCTTTTAATCAGTTGTTGAAGTCTGTTTGCTAGTGTTTTGTTGAGGATTTTTACGTCGATATTCATCAAGAATATTGGCCTGTAGTTTTGTCGTAGCATCTTTGTCTGATTTTGATATCAGGGTAGTGCTGACCCCATAGACTGAATTTGGAAGTGTTTCCTTCTCTTCAAATTTTTTTCAAGAGTTTGAGAAGAATTGGTGTTAATTCTTCTTCTTTTTATTTTTTAATTTTTTTTTTTATAGTCAATCACTTGCTATGTTGCACCGGCCGGCCTCAAACTCCTGGGCTCAAGCCATCCTCCTGCCTCAGCCTCCTAAGTAGCTGGGCTAACAGGCATGTGCCACTGTGACTGAATTTAGTGTTTATTCTTCTTAGATGTTTAGTAGAATTCTCCAATGAAGCCATTTGATCCTGAGCTTTTCTTTGTAGGGAGGTTTTTGATCACTGATTCAGTCTTACTAGTTATAGGTCTATTCAGATTTTTTATTCCTTCATGATTCATATATGTAACATTAATAAATATATATATACATTGTAACATTATATATATATAACATTTATAAATATAGCAAGGTGTAGACAACTTCAGAGTTCTGTTTCAGAGAATTCTATGTACGTTCGGAAGAAATGTTTTGATGAGATAATTGGGGTAGAGATGAGACATCGAAAAACACGGGCTCGGACAGAAAGAGATAGTTTTTCTTTTCCTGTCTGACTGCCATATCCTAATCTCCTAGAGCAACCCTTGGCAAATGGCAGACGCTCAGGAAATATTTGTTGAATGGGTGAGTTATGAAATCTGCTTTCTAAGAAGTATGAGTTCTACTAACTGGAGAATTCTTTATTTTGCTAGGTCTTTGCAATAGGTTTTCGTAGGCAAGTTCGGTAGCAGGAACGGAGGCAGCTAGGTTGATCTGCCTAATAATAGAGGGCAGAACATTCTGAAGTTCCTGGGGAAATCTCAGGATGAGGCGGTAAAGAGAAAGGATGGGCGGGCATTTGCCTAGGCAGGCACTTCACGGAGGAGCAGGAGAAGGGAGACGGAATCATTCAGGGTGGAGAGTCATGCTGAGACAGGACTCTGGAGAACATGCATGTCTTAAAGGAATTGGAAAAGTTGCTTGCTGTAGGAGAGTCGTGCAAACATTTCCCTCTGTCTCCCCTTCAAAGTGTTTGGCAAAGGCTGTCTTACTTACTAATGCTTTTGGGTGAGTGGACTCTTTTGGGGTATCTCAAAGAGGTGCTGGGTTCCTCATTCGTGTCTGCACAGAGGGACCCAGGGACAGCAAGAGAGCACACAGGAGTGGAAGAGTGAAGTGAGGTGCACATAAGTGAAAGAATGAGACAGAGATCTCTCCCCCAAAAGACAATCCCCTTACCTGGCGGGCAGCGTTTCCAGGGCTGTTTTAAAGTGCAGGTGGCTTGGCGCACCGGCGTGGAGTGAGTGGTTGGGGTGTCGGGAGAGTGTGGGCAAGCATTTGTGCATTTTTTAGGTTTATTGCACATTTCCCGGTGTGCCTTATTGAAAGAATATGCCTGTGACTTTCACACACGACTCTAAAATGTATAAGAACTGCAGAGCTTGCAAACTCTGGAGTTGCCAGAGTATGTTTCTTTTAAATTTCACATCGAAAATGAATCCCGTCAGTTTTACAGCTCTTCTGTCCCTTACTCCAATTTTGAATTCTGTTATGCAGCCAATCCAGTGTGGTTTTAGGCTCTCAAGGGGCTTTTAGAATTTCATTATCTTTTGATATGTGCACCTGCGATATACATTAAAACTCAGAGGAAACAGCCCTGTTTCCATCGCTCGATGTCTACATTTACGGCAAACGAGAACTGAGCCTGATTGAATTACTTTCGGATTTAAAGCTGACCCTTCGTAGTAGTGAAAGCATGCTAATTTTTACAGGACTTCGCATAACTCCCTTTTAAAAAACTTCAATGAAGCTAAAAGTAGTTAATGAGCAAATATTTTCAAATACGGAAGTCAAGGCAGAGTAGTATGAACAGCCAAGACAGCACAGTTGCTGGTTGGTGACCTCCTGAGCAGGCTTGTCACTTATTTATTTACTCTTTTCTCTTGGACTGGGGACATTAGCATTCTTAACCTTTTAAGGACATTTGGAATGTTGATTCTTAAAGTTCCGAGAAAGAAATAAAACAAATTAGCTTTATGACCACTTTAAAAGTCTGGAAAAACATTCAGAAGGTATCAGCATGGCTCTAAACCTCACTCTTTTATTCCTGTAAAGTTTTCCTTTTATTATTTGTTTTGATTTTCTGCTTACAGATATGATTCATGATCACATCAAAAAAACAGAAAATATAGGAAAAGGCTACTTGATTTTTATATCTCATGATCCAATTTATCTTTTGATTGAAGTTGATGAGCAGTCTTCCCATATATTGGGCTCAAATAACTAGTCTATTCTAATGCTTTCAGATTTCTTTTTGGAATGTGACCCATGGTTTAAAAGTTAATTTTTAGTTCTCTGTCTCTCTCAGAAATAAAATAGAAGTTTTTTTTT
>CAUYSK010061584.1:0-22787 GCA_963575035.1 Avahi laniger | reverse complement strand
ATACATATACCACAGTTTATTAATCCACTCATGTATTGATGGACACTTGGGTTGTTTCCACATCTTTGCAATTGTGAATTGTGCTGCTATAAACATTCGTACCTATTTGAAACCTGGACTGAGGGGGAGCGGGGGGGCACGGGCAACACACGTAACCTAAACATCTGTACCCCCACATTATGCTGAAATAAAAAAGAACAAAAACTCAGCTCAAGGATCAGCTCAGTCCTTCATTCCTCCACTCATTCATTCCTTCAACAAAAGCTAAGTACTTCCCAAGAACCTTCCACGATACCTTCCATGAGTCCCTGCTCTTGGCTTCTCTACACCCTGTACCTCCTGCTAACAAAACATACCACTTTGGGCCAGGATTATTTATTGATGTGTCTGTCTAGCTCCTCAGATTTTAGATTCCTTGAGGGAAGATTGTGTCTTGCTCATAGTTTAGCATCGTTTCCAGAATTGGGCACATAGCAGGTGCTCAGTAAATAATTATTAAAAGATAAATAAAAGAATAAATAAATGAATTACATTTCAAATTCTATCCAGGTTGCCATATTCTGAAGGGAATTCTTCAAATCATTCTTCAAGTTGGCCTGGGATGAAACATTCTCAAGAGCATTACTTAATAAAAAGAGCTCTGGGTCAAATGAAAAATCTAAAGTTGATATGAAATTGATCCTCATCAGCATTTTCTCCTTCAAACATATAGACAAAAGGACATTTCTGAAACATATGTATTAGTGTTGCATTTTCTGCTCCACAGACTCGGAGACCATGGTCACTGCTAAGTCCCGTGCTCATTAATTTATGGGGCACCCAGAGTAATCAGCCACAGGCTTCTTGGCAGCATAAATCAGAGACTGGCCTAGAATCTGGGGGAGTCTCTAAGCTGCAAACAGAGTAGTTTCCTTTTGTGATCTTTTCTCTTATAAGTCATTGAACACTATTTAAATTAAGCTGAAGACCTTTAGGCTGAATGTTGAAGGACCCTCCAGGATCATCAGCCAAACTGTCCTTTTCAACTGTGCAGGGAGAGAGGGTGTGGACCACCAAAATAGCGCATCTGGGTAGCACCTTCTTGGGAACTCCCATCCCATCTTCACTCAGTTTAGCAGGCAGGTAAATAGAGATATGCCTGGGAGGAGGAAACAGGAGGCAGCAGAGAAATAACTCTTCTTACTGGAGGAAACACGACGCAATGAAAGAGCCAGATGTACCAGGCAGGACAATCTTGTCCTTGATATCTGACACACATGTGTGTTCGTCACTTGAGATGACTGTTGTAATGATTTGCTGAATCTAGCTTCAGGTGGAATTGGGAAGATAGTTCAGGACCCCATGTTTAAGCAGCAGGATGTGAAGTCACGGCTTCTCAGGCTACCTTTCCTTTTTGATTCTGCAACATCGAGCAGTGTCGCAGCCTGAGTACACCCGTACCCAGAAATACCTGATGGCAGCCTTTAATCCCTTTGCCTTCAAATAATTTTCTTGAATATCTGTCTTATAATCTTTAGTTTAGACGGCTTCCTCTTTCTCCCAGTTCCTATGCAGGTGGGACATGGGGTGGGCCTTGGTTGGATGCCAAACTGAACTCACAAAGAAGAGGGGCAACTTCCCGGGAGGAGCATCTCCAAATTGCAGGTGAGGCCCACAGTGACAGAGATGCCTCTGGGCTGAAACTCCAGGTGGTCGGAGTGCTGGTACTGTGGGGGCAGGGAATGACACCTGGAGAGGATTACGAGAAGTTGCAATGAGGAAGGGGTTTTATTCCAAAGTGCATCCTCTGAGCTTGGTGGGGAGTGCTTGGGCATATGTGTATGTACATATGTCAAATATTTGAAAATATTATCATATTTAGCATCACAGCAATACTATAAAGAAGGTGGTATTATTTTCATTTTACAAATGAAGTTCAGAGTGTTTAAGACACATGCCCAAAGCCGCACAGCCAGTAAACAGAAGAGCAGGACTTGAACCCATCATCCTAGTCTTGACTTTTAAAACTGTTCTATTGTTCAGTTTTGAAAGACAATTAAAGTTGAGATTTATGCTCTCTAGCTCAGTTGAGAAAATGGCAGTGAGCCTCCTCAGTTTTCAGAAATCCTGGTCTTTATGATATTCTCTGGTCTCCAGCCTGCAGTTCCCCCTCTGGACTTGGCATAATTCTAGGAGGTGACTTGCACACACCCTTAGGCTGTTCCCACCTAAGACACTTGGAATAAATCTCCCCCACCTGAGTGAGTCCTGGTCCAAAACCATTATTCTTTCTACTTCATGTTTTGTAAAACCTTAATTGATTTTTTTTATATTTACAAAAGCTATGCATACTCATATCAGATTTAGAAGAAAAAATAAAGAGAAAAATATTTCTTATCCTGATATACAGAAAAATTCACTCTTAATATCTTACTGCATTATCTTTCATCTTTTTTACATGTTTGTGACTATACACCTAAACATATGCCTACAACGAAATTAGAATCATGTGTTGTATATAAATACCTTTGTGTCCATATGTCATTAAACACATAAAAATTCTTTAGAAATATGTTTTATTTAATGACTGCATTGTTTAAGGGTGAAAAACTTCAGTGAAACCTTTTTCTCATTTTTGGAAATTTAAGTTGTTTGCTTTTTTTCAAAATTGCAAGTAATCTAGAAGCAAATTTGTTTATTCACAAATCTTTGTTATTTCTCTTTTTAGGATAGAACACCAGAAGAGGAATCCTGGAGTCAAAAGTCATAAAGTCATTTCAGACCTGGACAATTTGCATTAATTAAATTTTCACCAATAGAGTTGCATTCTACACACTAAAAGTACATTTTTTTCCTGGACGGGCCCCTCAAAGTGGTAGTAAAGGGCAATCTTTTATATGATCTTGCATTTGTTTGAATAGAAACTGAGTTTAAGGAAACATGAAAGGACAAGACTATGCCTGTTCCATTTTTTAAAAATTATTTTTAATTGACACATAATAATTATGCATATTTATGGGGTACACAGTGCTATTTGATACATGTATGCAATCTGTAATGATCAAATCAGGGAAGCAGTATATCCCTTACCTCAAACCTTTATTATTTATTTGTGTTGGGAACATGCAAAATCCCCTCTTCTATTTGAAATTATATAATAATTATTGTTAGCTATAGTCACCCTAGAGTGTTGTAGAATACTAGAACTTATTCCTCTTATCGAGCTGTAATTTTGTATGTTAGTTAACCTCTCACTATTCCTTCTTCACTCTACCCTCCCCAACCTCTAGTAACTGCAGTGCTATTCCCTATTTCTATGAGATCAACTTGTTTAGCTTCTAGATACGAGTGAGAACATTTGTATCTTTCTGTGCCTGGCTTATTTCACTTAACGTAACATCCTCCAGGCTCACCCATCTTGCCACAAATGGTAGGATTTTCTTCTTTTTATGGGTGAATAGTATTCCATTGTATGTATATACCACATTTTCTTTATCCATTCATCTGTTGATGGACACTTGGGCTGATTCCGTATCTTTAGTATTGTGAATATTTCTGCGATTAACATGGAGGTGCAGATATCTCTTCAACTATGGCATTTTTGTCCAGGGCAGATAGCTAAGTTACATTTTCCGGTCCCCTAACAATTAAGTTTGGCCATGTGAATGAATGCTGGCCAATGGAATATGTGTGGAAGGACTGCCTGCCATTTCCAGAAATGGCCGCTAAAAATATCCCAAGTGTGATTTTTTCCTCTCTCTTTCCCATCTTCCGAGACCTTAGAGACCACATGTTGAAGATGATGGTGATACAGATAAGAATAAAAAAAACCTGTTTCCCTGAAAGATTTCATTAAATATCATAATATACTTTTATTGTGTTAAATCTTAGGTTGGGAGGGATTGTTGGTTAAGGTGGTTAGCATTACTCATTCTAACTAACACAGCCGCTGTTTGATTTATTCACTGGTCCCCAACCCAAAAAGCCTCAGCTGGCTCTGTGTATCCAGCCCTTCATCTGCTGCTGACCAGCACCTACGCCCTTTCACGGAGGCGGGTGGTGATCTGTCGCTCCCAGGCTCTAGCCGAGTGTTCAGCATACGGTAGGGCTTAAGTGGGTGTGGGCTCGTATGTGTTTCCCCAGTGAAGGAAACCTTGTAAGAGCCTCGTGATCCCAACTGACTGACACTTAAGCAGGACCCACTCTGCCATCTGAAAATGACCATCAATTGCCTTCTGTCCCCTACTGCAGTTAAGAGCTTCATCCCCATAACAGGCCTATTTCAACCAAATAGGGCATCTGTACATGGCCTTCCCAAAAGAAAAGTCCAATGCTAGGGAACAGCCCTTGTAAACAAAGGCTGTTGTGCAAAAAATAAAAAAAAAATAAAAAAATAAGTGGAGTTTCCCAACACAGTCATTTCTCTTTTCCTGCTGACGCTAATTATAGTTTGCTAAAAATGTAAACTGGGGAAACATCTCGCCCACCCAAAAGAGTTCCGGAAATGGGCCCATAGTCTTCAAAGTAACCTAGGAAGAGAGAGCTGTTCCTCCTTTTAAGTCTTCTATCTTTTTGTCTCCCAATATACGTGGTAAACACAGAGAGGTATGTTCACAGAAAAGGTGAGTTTGGAACTACAAATCTTCCCAATCTCAGGACCTCTGTTTTGGTTGCTTGCTCTGATGCAAAGTTAGAGGCACAAAAAGGAGGCATACAGAAGACACCGCCTGCCTGGCGGGGGGTTTAATTACATGTGTGAGCAGCACCATGGAGGCAGTCTGGGAATACAATCACACAACTAATTATACTGAAACAACAAACTTCCTTGAGGGGGCCCCACCCACGGGAAGACCACATTGTCATTTTCCTACACCGTCGTTCCTTTCTTCTATCCTAGCATCACTTGTTGAATCTTCTCCCCCTATTAAAATCCTTCTGTTCCTTGTGGGACATCGTCAAGAGTCACCTCCTCAGTGAAGCCTTCCTGGTTTTATACTTCCCATTCCCACCCGAATGAATGAGACTTTCCTCTCTGCTATCACAGGATTGTTGCCTGGGACTCTGCCATGCCACTTTCAATGTCTAGAACTCAGTTGTCAAAGTCGGAAAACAAGAGTCATGCATCTCTAAGGCCCTTTCAGTCTTCAAAACTTTATTATTTTATTTGTCAAATATACCTTAATAAATCTAAAAAATGTATGGGGGACTTATAAAGTACTATATAACACTCTTAGATGTTTTAAAAGAATAATGTTTGTGAAAGACTTCAAATCAATGTATTAAATTGAAATTCAGTATCAAAACAACTATTAAAGTGCTTTTTGAAATTGTATATTTCACATCAACAAAATTTCAAAATGGAAAAAAGCTCTTTTTTTTACTTTTTGAATCCTTAGGAATAAAAATGAAATGGTTTAAAAATATTGGTGGAAAGATCATGGTTTGGAACCAAAAAGTGGAGTTTGAGCATCAACACAGTTGTCTCTTGCTGAATGACCTAGGTGAGACTTATCATATCTTTGGGCCTCAGTTTCCCCATCTGTAAAATGGCAGTAGTGCTGATTTTACTTCACTAGGCTGTTGAGTAAATTAGACTGTGTACGAGAGAACACTTTATAAATAATGAAATACAGTGTTTGTATTAATAAAAAGACCCAAATGAGTCTCTCCCTACCCTAAGAAGTACCATCACCACTGCTGGATTAACCATCTTAAAACACACATCCCAGGTTGTCGGAATCATGTCCAACTATCTTCACTCTCTGTCTGTAGAATAACAATCTTCCAATAAAAATCCCCAGAAACCTTGAGGCTAACAATCAAAACGACTTTGGCAACTCTTCAGTGGGGACCTACCTTGTGCTAAGCATTTGCTAGGCACTTAGCACATAAACAGAATGAAAGAATTAGACAGACTCAGGGTCAAGTCCCAGATTTGCAAATGAATATTTATGTGATTTTGAGAAAATTGCTTTACTTTTTGAATCTTCATTTCCTTGTCTATAAATCAATTACGAGACTACCTACTATTAAGGATTGTTTTGAAAATTAAAGTGTGACAACCACTTAAAGCATGCAGACACAATACCTGACACACAGCAGGCATTCAACAAAAAACTATCCCTTTCCGCTACTTCCCTTTCCCTTTGAGCACCAAGATTCTAGAACTCCACAATATAAAACATTCATATAAATAGATGTGTGGGAGCTGATGGGTGGCTTCTAGTAGCGTGACGTTGGAGAAAGATTTAACCAGCATCTCCGCTCCAATATCGCAGTTGGGCCCCTGCAAGAGCCTTTCACTTACTGTGCTCATCACCACAATATTTTACAGTGAGCATTTTTTTTTTATAAAAAGAAATATTATTCTCAATGATGCATGTGATAAATATGCTGGCTTTAAACCTTTTAGAAATATTAAAGGTTTTACAGCTCAATGTTTGACAGACTTGATTAATCCCTTCCACACAGAAATACTCAGGAAGATAGCTGTGGTTGGGTTTTAAAGCTCCAAGAGTGTTCTTTGATAAAGGTAAAGAAAAACATAAAGAGCTTTTAAAAAGAGAGATTCTTGTGCCACACAAAATAGACAAAGCATAGAAAGAGCCAGAATGCTGCACAGTGTGGCAGAGAGTTACAAGTCAGGGTGGGGGGGGAGTGGGGGAAACAGTGCTTTAAAACCTCTCTCCTTTGCAGGAGTTTTCAAATCAAAGGCACACAGCCAACCTGACCACAGGACATTAGTCTAAGAGTTTTCTTCTCTGCTGGGTTCCAGAATGGACCATGTGGGAGGGGGCGCCGGGTAGGGCAGACCCAGGAAATACAAACTTCAGAGAGGAATGCAATGGAATGGAGTGTTGCCCCTTCTCATGGTCCTGGACCACGCAATAGCCTCCTCTCTGTTTGTTCAGTCACCAGGGCTATTTCTTGCACAGACCTCTCCAACCCCCGACTGGATTTTGAACTCCTCTGAAGAACAGGAAATATGTTTTGGCTATTTTTCCCCCTCTGCACCTAGCCTAGCTTTTGTATATAATAGATGCCTAATAAGTGTTCGTTAAACCAATCAAGTTGATATTTAACAAATCCTTGATGAAATCATCTAATGCCACAAGTAGTGAAAAAATTCCTACTTAACAGTGATTCTTGAAAAATTCTAATAGATTCTACCTTCCTCCAACCAGTGCTATAAAAAAGACTAAACCACTGAGGCTTCCAAATGAAACCTCCCTCAGCAGACACCTATGGAGCACCACTGGTATCCCAGGTGATTTGGACATGGTTTCCAGCTCAGCCTCACTGCCTGGTGAAAAAGACTTGTCAGCACTGTGGTAGCTACTGTGATGGAAGCATATCTGGAAAACCATGCAGGACCAAGGAAGGTACACCAAACCCAGCATTTTTGTTCATGGGGGATGTTAGAAAAATCTTGGAGAAGGAGTGCCAGATGCTGAAGCTGAATGTTCAAGGACAAGGCAAAGAGAGACTAGGGAAGGATGCATATGGTTTTGATCTGTGGACTTCCATTGCAACTCCGAATGGAATCCTTGCTCTGCTGATCAGCCTCCCACACATAATCTCAAAGTGCCAGCCCACTCTGCTCTGAGGTTTTCTTTGACATCCAGGTCAATCACTAATGCCAACCCCTGCAATATTTTTATGGAAGCATTTCCCAACACGAAACACCAACATATTTGCCAGAAGATATTATGGGGGCAAAGGTGTAATTCAATTATGTGACTTAATCAATTCAAATGGCTAATGTACAAGAATCTCAGGATGTCATCCAGCTTTCAAGTGAGGGCGAATAATTGTTCCATAATTTCTTAATTCTCCCGCAAGACGGTTTAAATTAAAGGATGTCAATTTGCAAAGCCAGACTGCACTGTAGTCTTAAATTGGGCCTGAAATAGCCACAAGATGAAGGCTAATAAGGCAGAGAGCACAGCCCAGAGTGCCTGATGCTGTGCAAAATTGTTTAATACGGTCAGATCCTTTAATCTTCATATCTACTGATGCAGAAAGCAGCATATTTCTGTCACTTATGATAAGAAACATTACTTTTTAAATTCCTTGGTGAGGCCTCCAGATCTTAGGCAGCCAAGATAGCAGGACTCTCTATTTCTGTTTCTGTGAACATTTCTTTTTTCCCTTAAATTGGTTTTATTCTAATCCATTTAGTCTCCAATCTAAGTCAGAGACAAGTAACCCCGAATGGAACCACACAAGAGAACAAAGGCAAGTGCCTTTCAGTTTGCAGACTGCTGGCTACTACCTCATTGAATAAGTCAGTGATTAAACAAATAATGAAGCTTTGAGCATTAACTATGAGACAGGCGGTTAGTTTCAGAAAGGAAGAGAATTGGAACAGTTTTCAAGAGAAACATCATGCTCAAAAGTGGAGGGCAGGGTGGCAGGAGAGGATGATTTGAGCTATGTTCATGAAAGAGTCAAACATTTTACTCACGAATGTCCTGGAAGATGAGTCAGTCAATTTGTCCAGGCTGGCTGGGGGTGATGCTGGGAAAAAGGGGGCGCTGGGGTCTGGATCGAAGTAGTCGGATGATGTTTTTCCAAGATTGCCAGGGCCACAAGTCAGGAATCGTCATCGAGAGAAGCCAAGGAAATAGCTGCAATGAGAAAAGTATGTCAATTTTGAAAGCACACCAAAGGAGAAAGGAAGATAAAATACGAGGCTGGTTGTCACAACGGGATTTGTAGTGAGGCGAGAGTATCAGGATGAAGCATATCATTCCAACATGTGTAGGGTACGGGTAGGTGGGCGTGACCCCCAGAGATCCATGGGAGTTGTGCTGGGCTAAGCAAAAGGGAATTTGTCAGGGTCTCTGTGCCCAGCGTGTACTAGACCATGGGAAGCAGAGAAAGTACAAAGTATTCCTTAATCTTTATTCTTAAAATTTAGACTGTTATATATACACAGACTAACAGTAAAAGGGTAAGAATTATACATTTTTTCACTTATATGAATCTAACTGTAGGCTAAATACGCTGAAATGAAATTATTAAAGAAAATGTATATTTTAAATGTTCATATTGTTAAATTACCATACACAAAGGATACACAATTTTTTACCGTCCTGAGCAATGTTTGAAAGCACATCTTTTCCATAACTTCACTGCTATAGTTTGGATGTTTGTCCCCCAAAACTTATGGTGAAACTTGATTCTCCAATATTGGAGGTGGGGCCTAATGGGAACTGTTAGGGTCATGGAGGCAGATGGCTCACGGATGACTTGGTGCCGTCCTTGCAGTAATGAGTGAGTTCTTGCTGTATTAGTTCCCATGACAGCTGGTTGTTAGAAAGAGTGTGACCCATCCCTCTTCTCTTTCTTTTGCTTTCTGGTTCATGATGTGATCTCTGCGCTTTTGAGGTCCCTTTCCCCTTCCGTCAGGAGTGGAAGTAGCCGGCAGCCCCCCTCAGAAGCAGATATTGGCACCATGCTGCAGACCAGTAAGACAAATAAACCTCTTTTCTTTATAAATTACCCAGCCTCAGTTATTCCTTTATACCAACACAAATGGACTAAGACACTCATCAACAGAGCTGATCACAGATCTTTATCTGGAGAGACATGAAATATAAGCCATAATAATGACAATAATAATGCTAATATATAGTGAATGATCATAGCATTTTAAGCGTAGATTTTAGTCTTTGTATGTATCAATCCATTTATTCCTAACAGCAATCCACTGATGTAGGTACTATTATTAATTTCATTAAACAGATAAAGAAAGAGAAACACAAAAAATTTAGGAAACTTCTTTGTGACCACAACTATGATGAACAGAGCCAGGATTCTAGCCTTGGCACCTGTCAGTCCTTCTTCAAAGCCCAAACTCTTAACGACTAGCTGTCATTCCAGGTGACGGTATATTATTGATGGTATGTGTTATAACAGGTACACATAAATAGGAAGCCCGAGGGAGGTGTGTGTGTATAGGAAATTAAACAGAGAGACTAGTCCTTTCCATCTTAATGAAAGTAGACACAGGCTATTAACTGGGGAAATGTTGGGCTATCGTGATTGATAAGCAGAACCCTAGGAAGAACATGTTAACACATTTTTCTTACTTTTTTCTATCCCTTTCACTAGAAAAATTATTATATAAATATTGATGATGTGTTAGAAAGATCAGAGCTACAAAAATGAAAGTATGGTGTGGCCAAAAGAGCATAGCATTTTAAGTAATACAGACCTGAGTTCAACCCCAAGTTCTACTACTCTTTAACTGGGTGACCTTAGGAAAGTTGGAGAACTTCTCTGAACCTCATTTTCTTCAAGAGAAAAAAGTCTATAACCCCAGGAAAACTTTATGATGATTAAATAATACAAAATATAAACAGTGCCCATCACTCAACAAATATCATTAGTTGTAATCAATTTCTACCTACCTGTTTGACTTTTCTCTACCTGCTGCTCTTTAAAGTCCCCTGCTATAATCAAATTAATCTATTTACTTTTCTTAAACATAATGCGATTTTCCAGTCTGCTTACATTTCTGCATTCTATTCCTTCTTGCCGAAATAATCCCCTTATCCCCAAGTCCTATCGCTAGGAATTCTACCGTTGAGACATCCAGGTCTACATCAAATGCCACCAACACCACAAAGTGTTCCTTGGCCAATACCCCTACCTCTAAATTCCTAAGTAGTATTGGACTCTGCTACTCGTAAGACGTTAATCCTCATAATACCAGCAGTTAACAAATTCTTTACTATGAGCCAGGCACTGTTCTAAGCACTTTATATACTTAACCTCATTTAATCCTCTCCACAAGTCACAGGTTCTGTTGTTATCCCCTCACGAACTGCAGTCACTATTTGCCCAGCTGGACTGAGGACTCTAGAGGGCAAAGAGGCCATGCAAGTAATATTTAAATTAGTAGGCTTTGGACTCGAAGAACATGGGTTCCAGTCTTGGCCCTGATCCTATCAGCTGTGTGATATTTCGCAAGTTACCAAAACTCTCCAGGTGTGTCAGTTTTAATTTGTAAAAGGAGATGCTCATAATACCTACTTCACAGTGTCATTGTAAAGCTTGAGTTTGGAGTTATAAGAATTTGAAATGGTGCTTGGCAAATGGTGAGTTTAGAAAATGTCAGCTTATGTTATTATTATTTAATAAACATACGGAAGGTGTTCAACGAAAGGTATTCATCACAACTTTGTATGTTATTTCTCTACCTGTACTGCCTTCTCCTATTCCCACCCATCGTTCCACCGTCAACTGGAAGAACTAAAGGCGTAGGTCTCCAAGATCCAGCTCCAGCATCTCCTGCTCTGCAAAGGCTTCCTCGATGGTCCCGTCTGCAGGCCAAGCTCTCTCCATTGCATGTCCTGTTACCTTTCACACCCAGTTCTGCACCACTCACTCCACTCTGCCTGTGCTACAGTTCCTTGTTGCAATTCCTGCTCGGAACTGTGGGCTTCATGAATATGGGGACTACGTCTTAATCATTAGCCCCTAATACTTAGCACACTGCTGATATAAATTGGGTGCTCACATGAGCTTAGCACACTACTGAATAAATAGATGAATTAAACATAAATACCCAAATGATGAGAGAAGTCACCAATTCTTAGCTTACTACTATGTAATTCACTGAAAAGTCCTTAAATCTGCCAGTCAAAGCATAGAAAGACACTGTTCTAAAACTAAGTGTTTTATCAGAATAAATGGGAGGGTTCTGGAAGGAACTAATTGCATTCGTATCAGCCACAGAGTCACTCACTGCCCTGCCAAGCTATTGATGCTTTAGTGATAGACATTGCAAAAGGAGAGATTCTCCAGCTATTCACCAGCAATTCATAAACTCAAGACATTAACAGACACACTGTTTGCCTGTTCAGATATAAGCAGAGCATTATGGAAGGAAAATAATAATTAACTCATAAGGAGAGGGGCAAGTAAACATTCTATTAAAAGGAGAAAAATCCCAAATGAATATAATCTCCTTCCATTACATTATAAGCATTAAAATTAATGGTGTTGCTTTTTCTGTGGTTTGGATAGTCATTGTATTTAACAAGCCGAAGTTAACTTCATAGGGAAAAAAATAAATTAAATGTGCGGGTGTCTCAGGAAACTTCATTTTCTGAGTGAATAGCCAAGTTGATGCACATCACCAGAATGTCTGACAATCAGTTTTCCATACTGGTGTGTTCTAAATGGGAAAAGAAACCAACTCTTCATTTAAATTATATTGCAAATCACTTCTTGCCTGCTGAATGGCATTCGGCTGCAGTGGGTGGCTTTCACCGTAGGGCCCCCACCACGACATCGATGATTAATGCTAATTTGAAATGTTTTCTTGGTGGGGGGATGGGCACACTATCTTGGTGCATAGGAGGCTGAGGAAATTTTATGGTGGGTGGCTGACTCAAAGGCCAACAGCATATTTGCCATCAGATAAAAACGCACATTCACAAACACACTGAGACAAGTCAATTATTCCCCGATTCACTCTTCCCTGGGTCCCTTTGTGTAAAGAAACCTATTTATACTCCCCATCAGATGGATACACAGAATCATAGTAAACAAGCCCCCCGATTCCACTATTCTATATCATATTTCCCAGGGCACCTTCCATCGTGGAAGTCATTAGTTTTGGTCTTTTTGTTCTCGATATATCAAAACAGACATTTTGCTAGTGACTTCAGTTTTATTCCCAGACACCAAGCAGTTAGGAGACACAATTTTGGACCAACTGAAAAAAAAATATATATGCTTTGTAATCTTTTGCTGAGGGTGACTAGGAATTGGTACTTCTCTACCTTGATGACTGATTCATATATAGATAAATATAAAATCAGTGCTCAAAATCTTATTATTCTTTTCCCCTTCCTCAGCTTAATGGTTCAAAGAAACAAGCCCATCTTCGTCTTTTTCCCAATACCAAGCACTCGAGTCAGACAGTGCACAAGAAGGAAACTAATCTGAACCAACATCTGAAAAATAAATACAAGTTAACATGAGCCATCATATTTCATTTGTCAAATCAGCAATATTCTTTAAAAGAAAATAATACTCAGCGTGGGCAAGGTTTCTGGGGACAGATTCCCCTACGCTGCGCTGGGGTAGCCCTGTTCCTTGGTGCCCATCCGTTTGCAGCAAGCTTGCTATGCGTGACTGCTATTGATGGTAAGGAGTGCGTGGTCTACGGTTAGGAATGTCTGAGCTCAAAATCTCTGGCATGGAACCCTGGCTCTAGCACTGTTAACTGTATTATCCAGGGTGAGTTCCCTTCCTTTTATGAGCTTGAGTTTCTTAATTTTCAGAGTTATTGTGAGGATTTGAGGTAAACTAACTTACAGCTTCTCTGTCATAAAGTAAATACTCTATAATTCAGGGCTATTACAGCAATGTCCTTAAAATGGAACCAATTTCTGCACTTTTGGTGTTTTCGTACCATGCTGCATGAACATCAGTGAGTACCTTGAGATACGGATTATCAGTAATATATAATGGGGCTAATTTATATATGCATAAATAGCCAATGTGCCATAAGACCACATTTTCTGTTGTGTGTGTTTAAGTCAATGTGTTTCAATAGCTGAAAGCTAATTTCCACATGGGTCTTTGACCTTTAAAATTACTGAATGTGCTACTCAAGTGACAGGTTCCTTTCTGTACCTGACACTGACTTGCAAAATTAGATATCCAGAAGGCTAAAACATAA
Source organism: Avahi laniger (assembly GCA_963575035.1). Lineage (NCBI taxonomy): Eukaryota > Metazoa > Chordata > Mammalia > Primates > Indriidae > Avahi > Avahi laniger. Next base: position 9,103 of record CAUYSK010061584.1, on the reverse strand, counting down.
TTTCTATGAGCAAGACAACAGTGTAACAAGCCTGGGAATATGTCATTAAACTCTACTACAGCGAAGTCTTGGTGGTTATCAAAGTACTAGGCTTCTGCTACCACAAGCCTGCAAGCAGCTCAGGACCTTTAGGAGGGGAGCCAGGGCCAGGCCTCCCTGAGAAGGCTCCAAAGCCCCAGTGAGCATGAAGCACTCTACACACTGAGTGAAACAACGGATCTCAAACTGGTTGCATACTGGAGTCACCTGGGGAACGTCACAAATGACTGAAATTCAGGCTCCACCCCTGACCTAGTGAGTCACACTCTCTGTGGGTGAGGCCTGTGCATAGGAAATATTTTACAAGCTTCCAGGTTTTCACAGAGTAGTCCCCGTTAGGAAAAAAAAAAAAAACACTAGAGTGGAGGAATGTTCTGATTGGCTGTGGTCTTTCAAAGTGGTGGTCTTTCTTCTCATAGGATGAAAAGTGTGCAAGGAACGACAGGAAACATGGAACACAGGAAAGAAGAGCTGGAGAGCAGGACGAGTGGGATGGAGCCATGGTGGAGGTAGGAGAGGTGAGTGGTAATTAGCATGGGGTGGAGGTGCTGCCCCACCCATCAAGGAAGTTCGAGCCTGGTCAGAGTCCCCGGTGGAGGTGGGCCAGTCTGCAGGCTGGGGATGAGAGGCTGGACGGCACCCATGCACGGATATACCATCTCTCCAGTCTTTGAGGGGTTAACGCCACTCCTGGTGGGGGCATGGTGAGGGAACTATAATCAGGAAGGGGGTGTGGAAAATCTGAGAAAAGAGATTCGCTTCTGCAGCCAGGTCTGTGACCCCAGCTTTGCACCTCTGACCACCCCACCCCCTTTCACAACTCCATGCTTTTCTATTTTCTGTTCTTTCCACCTAAGAAGCTCTTTTCTCCTTTTCTACCGTGCAAATACCACCAAATGTTACCTCCCGTGTAAAGTCTTTCCTGATTTCCTCTGGTGCAAAGTCACTGAGCACTTCTCCCTGGACACTTTGTGCGTTCCTGTAGTCGCAACTCGTCACATTACATTAATCAGTGGCTTACACACACGCCCTTGCACCTGCGTGCTCCATCCTGGGCATTTTGCTGTGTTTTCGTCTTTGGTTTCTGCTGCAGTGTTAGCATACAGTAGAATTTAGTGATTTTTTTTTTTTTAAAGGCGTCTGTGGCACTATAAGTAGACATCCATTGCTTCGCTCTGTACAGAATCCTTTTTGGATAGTAGTAGGAGAATTGTCCCATCCTTCGGGATTCTAGAGGAGCTGTCAATCACCATGACTTATCTGTCCCCTGGCTTTAGGAGTCAGCATGTGACCCAAGTGGCGCAATAAAGAGTCCTTCTGTAAGAACTGATATGTGGATACTGAGTACTGAGGAAGAGGGCCTCTATTTCCTTTAGACCAAGATCTGTAAGAATTTTACCTTGGAACTGCCAAAATTATCTTGTTAGCTGTAAGGCTAGAGCTTGCAGGAATGATTATGGAGCCATGTTGACACATTTAGAAACAGAGATAGGTAGCACCTGGATACAACCATGCCTGATACACAACCATCACTCGGAGACTTCCTGGTTATACATGCCAAAAAAGTCATAATTTGTCTTACATTAGAGTTAGATTTCTGCCACTTGCAATGAAGTTATTTGTACTAACTCAATCATATCATGATAATCATATTGATAACAAGCCCCAAGTCATAAAAAAATTACATTTGAGTCTTCTATTTAAGAAGTCGGTGATTTTTTAAAGAATGATTTTAACTGTCAAGCAGGTCCAGGCCATCTGCAGAGTAATCTTACGGGCCATATTATGAATAAATTAAAAAGCAAATGCTGGAGCATGGCTCTCTCTCTGTTAACAGAGGTAACTCTCTGTATTCTGTTTTATATAACATATTGGGATTCCACATATACTTCTATTTGAAAAAAGAGGTCCTGTTGCTAAAAATAGTGCTAAACTAATGCATTAAAATATATCCTCAAAAACAGCATAATAATTGAAATTAAAATTTTTCTGCACATAAAGAATTAGCCCTCAGCTGAAAACTTTGCTTGCACAGAATGACTCATTCTGTAAGGGATTCGGGGAACTGAAGTTTTTCTATAATTAAAAAGACTGATAGAGACATTAGACAAAGATGAAAGAGCACCATTGTCTTCTCTTGGGATCTGAGAGGACATTTTGTTCCCAAATCCTTGTGTGGCAGGAAACAATACCTATGTGGATGAGAATAGAAAGTTCTCCATTGGAAAGTCTTTGAGAAACCGACCCAAAGAGAAACCCTTGAAAGGAATTATGAAAAATATCTTACAAAGAGTAGATTTTTTTTTAAACTTAGTCACAGAAGTTCAAAACCCCAGGCACTAAGAACTCTGCCTTCTTCATTTCCTGTGTTTAGTCCTGCTAGCCTGAGCCACTTTCCCATGATCCTCAAACTCATTTCTTCCTCTTACCTTTACTGTCTCTGCGTCTCAACTCTTCTTGGGGTTTTAGGACCCTTCTCCCTGGCCCCTGCCCATCCTCTCTCCACTTGGCCACCATGCTGAGCTTTCTCAATAAAAGGTGACTGTAGCCCTGAAGCCCAGGCTTCCCTGCTTCAAAGGCGCTAGTGGATGGGGCTTCACCCCTCCCCCGCTGTCTTGTCTGCACACATCTCTCCCCGCCATGTCCTGTGTCAAAAGCCACCGTCCCACAACACAGACCTGCAGGGGGTGCTGCCTCACGACGCAGTGCTTTTGCTTACAGATTCCCTCTTCAAATATGTGTAGACAGGGCTCAGAATCACCATTCTACCCCAGTGCTTCTCGATTAAAAAAAAAAAAAAAATCTGCATAGTGGAATTCCCTGAGGATCTTGTTAAACCACATCTTCTGATTCAATAGCTCTGGGATGGGGTCTGAGATTCTGCATTTCTTGTTAGAATGCAGCTTGTTAACCCCAGATGATGTTGATGCTGCTGGTCCAGGGACCACACTTTGAGTAGCAAACGTCTAAACTTAGGTCTGCTCTCAGCTACAATGGAAACCTTCCCTGATTAACCTCTCCTCATTCCCCAACCCTAGTGAATTAGATACATCTGATAGCCTTTGCTTGCGACCAGATGATAATGATAATAGCAATGAATGCTTATTGAGTACTTACAGTAACCCACTGTTCTAAGCTAAGACTTTCATTTATTAACTCATTTAATCAGCACAACCACCCTCTGAAGCAGGTTGCTATTGGTATTATTTTCAAGCTAGGAGACCGAAGCACAGAGAGGTTAAGCAACTTATCAAGGGTCACACGGCTAGTACAAAGTGGAGGTTGGCTTAAACTCGGGCATGTTGTCTCTGAAGTCTGCCCTTTTTTCCCTTACCCTAGGCTATTCTCAAAGATTCTCAACTAGTAGAGTGTCTCTCTTATGCTTCCTGAGCTATTTCTGCTTTCTTCTGTCCTATCCTGTACACCAATACATTGCAATAGACTTGACTTGCTTGTCTCTCATCACTAGTCAGTGAATTTCTTGTGTGGAGTAACTCTGAGTGCCAGGCATCCCGGGCAATTCCTGGTACACAGATGTTAACCACATATTTCCAAACTGTTGAAACTGTAGAAACATTCATAGAACTCAGCAACTTTTCCAGTCTTCTCTGACAACCATTACTTTATGTCAGTGGTTCTCAAACTTTAGCTAGCATTGGTATCAGACAGAGGGCCTGTTAAAACGCGGATAGCTGGGCCCCATTCCTGGAGTTTCTGCTCTGGTAAGTCTAGGGTGGCACCTGAAAATAGCATTTCTCACAAGCTCCCAGATGCTACTGATGCTGCTCATCTGGGGACCTCACTGGAGAATCACTGCTTTATGTAACGCTCACAATTTCTCAGATCTTTCTCACAAAAGATCCTAAGGTGTTCACGTGGATATCGTACTTCAGGGATAGATATACAATAGAAAACTGTGGGTCCAAAGATAATTTTTGCCTCTCCAGTTCAGGAGGCTGAAAGAAGTATAAAATAAATAGCACAGTTGCTTACTGACAACCCAGTCAGAGACTGGTTTCATTTTCCGGGGGTGGGAGTAGGCTGGGGTGGGGAAATAGAGAAATCAGGTAAACTTGCAAATGACATCAAGAGTGGAAAACAAAATCAAATGGGCTGTTTGGTTCCAGATACCCCAGAGGCAGCTAAATCAACCTTTAGTGTACTGTGTACTTTTTAATCAGATTCTCTGGGCCAGGCACTCAGGATACAGTGAGAAGCCAGACAGTCCTGGTTCCTGTCCTCAGGAGGCACACAGTCTAGAGAGAAAGGTCAGCGAGAAACAAGCAAACGTATAAAGAAATAAAATAATTACAGATTGGGAAGTACTCTAACAAGGAAATAAACAGAATAATAGGGGGGTTAGGGAAGGCTTCTCTAAGGAAGTGATATCTTACATTGCGCCCACAAGGATGAGAAAATGCCAGCTTCATGAATAGCCAGGTAAGAATATTCCAGATAGAGGGACCCACAAAAGTAGCATTCTGATCTTAGAAGGAGCTAAGACCTTAGCTTGTGTGTCTGACACATAGTGTGAGGTGGGCCCTGCACTTCACACGGGAGAGTCTGGATTGGGGTTCTTAATGCAGCAGGGAGAAATTTAAGGGTTTAAGCAGAAGTGTCGTATCTGATCTGCGTTTGAAAAGATCTCTCCGACTGCCCTGCGGAGAAAGGTTTGTAAGGGGCAACCGCAAAAGTAAAGGGATCAGTCAGGAGTTAATTTCACTATGTGAAATGCCCCAGGGCTTGTGAGGGTGGGAGTGGGGAGAGGTTTATCGGCTGCACCAATTAAAACTTTACAGTCTGTTCAGATAATCCGCTTGCATCACACTGTTTAAAGATAACATGTATAAACTGGTCTGAGCTAATTGTAGGAAACTGCTGCAGTGTAGACCTCCAGCTCCCCCGGGAAAGTCCGTGGAAGGCTTACAGTGTTCACACCTTTACCATAATCACTGCTCTTTGAAAGCTGAGAAAAGTAGGTAGTGAATCACTGGTTTTCTTTCTTAAAAATCAAGGCCTCTTCTTATTATTAATACAAGTGAAATTCAAGTCTCTAGGTGACTATCAGTAATAATGGCCAACACTTCCATAGTGCCAACATGCCAAACCCTGTTGTCTGAGGCAGTGATGAGTATTTACTCATTCAATCCCAGTGACAGACCTATGGGGTAGGCACTATGATTTCATCACCCTAATAGGATAGATAAGGAAGCTGAGAAAGGGTAAATAATTTGCCCAAGGCCACACAGCTAGTTAGTGTTGGAACTAAGGCTTGAAACCAAGCAGTCTGGCTACAGAATTGTGGCCTTAATCATACTCTTGCCTCTAGAAAATTTGCAAAGCAAGGAAAAGTAACTACTTATTAAGAAGGAGACCCCTGCATTATAAATTTTGTTGCATTCCTAGTATGATTTCTGGTACAGAGTAATCTAGTTTGGATGTTGAGCTAATACTGAATACTGAACTTCACTGCCCGCCATTATGGAGTCAAGAGTAGAATCAAAATCAGAGAAAGGAATTGAGTTCCAAGACAATATCCTTACAGCAGCCAATGATGTGTGCAAACACAAAAATACATACTTTTTAAAAATCTGTGGAATTTCAATACAATTTTATATAACTTTAGAACCTTTGAAAGAGTTACCAAAACTCAGTTTTCCTAAAATAAAAGAGGGAATGTTTCAGAAGAAAGCATGCATAAAGCTATACCAACTACAGGCCCCCAAACCTGGTGAGGGAGTGAGTCAACCAAGCTCTTGGCTAGCAGGCGGGATGAGACCTTGGTATTGACAGAGCCAAGGACAGTGCCTGGCACACAATATGTGGGCAACAAATGGCCGAGTGGGATGGGCACAGGCCTCAAAGCCCCCGCCTTACAGCCTACTGGCTCTGTGACCTTGGTTATGCCACTTAACCCTCTGGGCCTCATTTTCTTCATGTGTAAATCAAAGATGATATTATCTACCCTGCAACATTATAGTACATATTGGAAGGAGGAGGAGGAAGGGAACTTCCTAGATCAGTGCTTAGCCTGGGGTGTATACTCACTAAGTGGTACTGCCTAATAGTATTATTACTACTGCTGCTATTACTATTACTGTTACATGCTTATAGACTTGAAAGTTAACATTAGAGCCAAGCAAGTTAGCAAAAAAGGCTTTAACATGAAGGCATGATTATAGTCAGCTCTTTGATAAATGTTTTATAGAAAATATGTTCTTTGCCAGATAACAGAAAACAATGAACCAAAACGACTTGATAGAGAAATCTGAGAAGCCACTTCAGTTCAGTGGTTAAAGGGATAGTCTCTGAACCAAATCCAGCTTCGCCACTTATCAGCTGTGTGATCCTGGGCAAGTTACTTAACATCCCTGGGCTTCAGTTCTCCCATGTGTAAGTTCTCCCATCTGTAAGATGGGAATGTTAATAGGAACCTTCCTCATGGAATTGGAAGTATTAAATGAAACAGTATAAAGCATTTAGAAATGCCTCAATGCTGAGCACTAAGTATTAATAAAAACATGAAACACTGGGCTCGTGGTTTGGGTCTGCGTGTGGCAAGCAGTGGCATCTACTCCAAAGAAAAGACAGACATTGACACTCATTATACTGTAACACTGGGGCAATTCAAAGATGCTGTCTGGCAATCCTAATAGCTACAGGCTGCCTATTTAATGACTTACAAAAACAAGAAAGAGGAACCATGATTTGATTCCTAAAAGTTACAGAAAATGAAAGAGAAGCTCTGGGTGCATAAAAAAGTATTTTTCCCTTCCTTAAGGCAATTAGTGCCCTCAGGATTGGACACAGCAGAGCTGGCAGATCCGGGAACTCCTCTCTCTGTTCTATCAAAGGATAATATATATTTTCACCTTCAGAAAGGTTAGGTAATTATAAATGTATTTTCCTTACTCATAATATTTTAAGCAAGTAATTGTTGCCCATGGGAAAATGTTTAATTATTTCTGATGAGCAGTTGTGGCACAGAAACAAGAGAACAAGACAGGCAGAGTGTGGAAAGCTTGGCCCGATTCTTAATTGTGTGGGAATCTTGTCTTTTCATTGCGGGGGGAAAAGAAAATCCCATATTGATTTTTCTCTCAATTGATTTCACAAAATTTTCAGTTTAGCAACACCGAGTCACTCTAATTATCGCATCTCCTCAATTCCCTTGGTTCGAGGCTGCTTCAGGCCTTCATGACAGAAACCTCATCCATTGCAGGGTTAGGCTGCGCAGCTAGCGCCCTTGCCCAGACACTACGCCTCACAACTGTATCATCCTCGTCCCCTGGGCTAGTCTCTTTAAAGAGGACAGGTAAACGGCAAAGAAATGCAGCTCTGGGATTACAGGAAGACAGACGGAGGAGGAGACATTTCTCACTCCTTGCAGGGAATGTGGGAACTTCAAAGGAGGCTTTGAACACCTTGTGGATGACACTGCAATCCCTTCATGTTATCGGTGGGGAAACTTAGACCCAGCGAGGGAAGTGGCTTATCAGAAGCTACCCAGAAAAACCAGGATTTAAACTGAGATTTTCTGACTCTAAATTCAGTTTATTTGGGAGGAGAAAGTGAAGCACGTTGAACTGGAAAGAGCAGAGGTTTCAGTCCTCGTGGAGTTGACATGACAATCTGAGCACAGGCCCTGCAGGAAGGAATGGGTTCCAGGGAAACTGGCAGAAGAAAAGGGCAGGAGTAACTGGCAGGTGTGACAGGTGAGCCCGGCAGACCTCCCCTGCAGCTGGGACCTTCTGCCTCTCTCCTCAGGGTGGCACAGGTGGCGGGGAGCAAGCAACTTTGGAATCTGATGAACAGGCTTCCCACCTGCCTTTTCCTAACAATGCAGTGAAGTAGGCATCACTGTCCCATGTTACGTATTTGGGAAACTGAGACTCAGACAAGTTCAGGTGCTTTCCCAAGGCAGAGCTCGACTGGAACTTCGACTCATTCATTTTGGAGTCTATGACCACCAACAGCTGGGATATTTCCGTATAGTTCTTGTTGACATTTGTGAAGCGATTCTAACTCTAAAGTTTGTCATTTTATACCTTAATTTTTAATTCACTTGTGCTGCTTACAGATATGCATGGTGCTAGTCAACATTTTTTAGTTAAAATTTTTATAGAGATAATAACAGAGCCATATGAAGTTGCAAGAAATAATAGTGAGGTCCCATATACACAGTAGTCCATTTTCTGATGAAGGATTTATATTAAATATGGAAGACTTTGGACTAAGAGGACTTCATTAAAAAAAAAGGGGGGGGAAAAAAAAACTCATGTCAGGCAGCAAATACTGTGGCTAAGCCTGCAGACACCAAGGCTCTATTGCCTGGGTTTCAATCTCAGCACCCCAATTCTCAGCTTTGTGACCCCTGGTGAGTTACTTGGCCTTTCTGTTTGCACACTTGTGAAAAAAGGACGATCACACTCACTAGGCTAATAGAATTGTTGTGTGATTAAAGGAGTTAATACGTATGACGTGCCTAGCACATATAACCAGATCTTTGATATTCCTGGCATGTATCTACATTGTGTGTGTGTGTGTGTGTGTGTGTGTGTGTGTGTGTACTAACTCAGGAAACAAACTCAATCTTTCCCACCTATTCTTCAACCTATTCCTTGCCATTTAGGGGTAGGTAGGGGTGGGGTGGGGGCAGGGATTGGTTTGTTCCAGAGACTGGGAATAAAGATGCGGCCTTTATTTATTTATTTTTTTACCTAAACAACATTTACTTAATGGTTTTAGTCATCCATATCATCAACAAATGTGTTCTTTCATATGTGGAAAATACAACTTTTATTTTTTTAACCAGATTTAAAACACCAGCAGTTCCTTGCAAATGTGTAAATTTCATTCCTTTCTTTTGTGAAGTGCTGAATAGAGCATACGTGATAAAAAAGTTTCCTCATGAACTAGAAGCTGTTTCATAATTTTATCTATGTGGGAAGTTTATGTGTTCTAAACCAACAGGGATGGGAATTGCTTCAGATCCTGGAGGCAAAAGGAAAAGTGTGTGATCCGATTCCATTGTCAGTTACTGAAGCCCTCAGAAAGTTCTCCC